>OZ007587.1:329393025-329623025 GCA_963931845.1 Maratus michaelseni
GTGTAATTATCGGATTTTTACGCGGTTTACGCCATTTGATTTGTTTTTATGAGTAGTTCAAACCTTTGTAAGTTTCATGTAAAAATATTAATTAGTTTTTGATTTATATCAATTTAAAGTTATTGATTCCTATACTTAACATAGAGCAAAAAACTGTTGACAGGGCTACAGCAATGTGTAATTATCGGATTTTTACGCGGCTTACGTCATTTGAATTGTTTTTATGAGTAGTTCAAAACTTTGTAAGTTTCATGTAAAAATATCAATTAGTTTTTGATTTATATCAGTTAAAAGTTATTGATTCCTCTACTTAACATAGAGCAAAAAAATAATAAATAACCCAACTCTTTTAGGAATGGTCGTATACACATGATATTAAGATATGTTATTACAGTCGACCCAAGTAAGCTTCCTATTATAAAAAAATAGTAACATTTAACGTTCGTTTACAGGGTCTCACAAAAGATCTTTTGATATAGGGCTAAAGAGTTGTGTAATTATTCGATTTTTACGCGGTTTGCAGCATTTGAAATGTTTTTATGAATAGTTCAAATGTTTAATATTTCGTGTAAAAATATTAATTAGTTTTTTATGTATACCACTTTAAAGTGATTTATTCCTATACTTAAGATGAAGCAAAGAAATATTACATGGTCTAACTCTTTTCAAAAAGAACGTATGCGCATGATGTTAAAATATGTTACTACGAACGACCTAAGTTAGCTTCCTATTGTAAAACAGAATTATAGAATTTACTGTTCGTTTACACGGTAACTCAAAAGATTTTTTAATAAGACTAAATAGTTGTGTAATTAGCGAATTTTTACATTGAAGTACTTGATTCCTGTACTTAACACAGAGGAAAAACAATAGTAAATAGCATAACTTTTGTCAAAGTGGCTAGATAAACAAGATATTAAAATATGTTACTATATCCTCTCTATAACTCTCTATTGTAAAGCGGCATTGAACCATATACATTTCGATTACAGGATCTCTTAGAAGATCTTGATTACATTACAACTGATGTATATTTACTTAGTGAGATGTATTTTAATGATTTTATACTGTTTCAATCTCTGTAAGGTTTTACAGGGTGTTTCACAAAGGACTCCTAACTTTAAAAATCAATAACCCGGAAACGGTTATAGATAGAAACATCAAACCAGTGGTATGTTTAATAAAAAAATCGTAAGAATCTTATACATAAACCTCAAAATTTAGTTAAAAATAGTACCGACAGATGGCGCTGAGAGCGTTAAGAAGCCTTCTACAGAGAGTTCAGAAGCATAGAAAGACTTGCCGTTGAAGATTTCGCCATTGAAATATGACCGCTATTAGATTATAGTGAAAATACTTCCGGAAGTGATGTACACCGTGGAGGAACGTGTGTTTATTGTGTTGGAGTACCACCGATTAAATCACAGTCCTACTGCCTCAAGCAGAAGTTTTCAAACGCGATTTCAAGTCGCAAAAAGCCCAAATGCGAAAAAAATTCGTGAGCTTTTCAAAAAATTTCAACAAACAGACCGGTGACATACAGCAGACAGTAATGACAATTTCATTCTTCGTTTGCGATTAGTCTGTTGTGTAAAAGGTGCATCTTTTGAATCACTTTTTATACGCCTATTTATCGCAGCGCCATCTATCGATGCTATTTTTAACTAAATTTTGAGATTTACATATAAGATTCTTACGATTTTTTTAATAAACATACTACTGGTTTCATGTTTCTCCCTATCACCGTTTCCGGGTTATTGATTTTTAAAGTTAGGGGTCCTTTGTGAAACACCCCATATTATCTTGCTTTAAAATTTAATACGAGTTCATTTTGTCCGCCTGAAAGCTCGTCGATCTTAAGCTCTAAATCTATTAAAATATAGTATTTTCATCGATTAAAAAAAACTGTGTTCATTTGTAAATATATAATTCCAGCGTATCAGGAATTGGTTGAAATAGCGATTACAAAATTCTAACTTTACATTCATGCGCTGAGTAATAGAACGTAAAAGTGTTGCTACCCCAAGATTAGAAGTTTTGCATTTAAGTATTTGCCGTTCATCGAATCTCCGACGATGACGAACTTAAAATGCTCTAAAAACAGGCCAAGAGCACAATGAAAAGGAAATAACTTCTTAAATTCTCCATAAAAATTAAAAATGCTAAATTTCGCATACAATACGTGATCGGTAATGAACTGTTCGGTTTACGAACAAATCAGTTAACGAACACTTTCGCGTGAGATTTTTATGTTCGGATAACGAACACATGTTCGGTTAACGAACACTTTCGAGAGATTTTTATGTTCGGAGAACGAACACCTCACGAAACAAAGCCATGATGAAGCAATGCCGTGTTTCATATTTGCTGAGCTGTACTTATTGCCTCTATTGTCGACTTAGAGAACATTTTAACAGTTGCATACATATGTCCAAATTAATTCATGGGCTGCCGGGGATTGGGGACCTATATTTTAGGATTCCCGAATTGGAATGGACAGACTAGAAACATTAATTATGTATTTTGTGTCTTTATGTATTTTGTGCATTTAGTAAATATAGTCAGTCCTTTTTGGTTTAATCACGCTCCTTTTTAAAATCTAATTTAAAGCTTTATGAATTATAAGATCAACAATTATAATAAAATTTTATATCTTTTTAAACGGTTCAATATATAAACGCTTTAGTCTTTGCGGTATATTTACAAAATCACACAAAATTTTGGAATACATGTCATCCTACGAACAGTTTCTATTTTGAAATCACTTTAATAGTTTTTATACTTTTGCAAACGTTGCGAATCTTATATTTTTCCGATTCTCGGAACGTTGAGTTAAAAAACTTAACAAATAAAAAACTTTTAAGGTGCTCAGTAATTTTCAAAAATAATATTTAAAATATTAGTATAAAAATACCTGTGAATTACAATGGTTCGTAGAATTTTTTTTTTACTATTCTCGGTAAAGTATGCTCCATAAACTTATTGTTATAATTGACCGAAAAAAAAGTGCTTCTTATTTTTCCACATTTTTCTGAAACTGCAGTATTTTAATTAGTTTGTAAACTACTGTAAAATTTTCTAATTTTTTTTTGTTTTTTGAATAAATATAAACTTAAGTACATACTCTTACTTTATTATACTGTTACATTACTATTACTGTTACAAACAGTGAGGTACAGTATGTGAAAACTGCTTGGCGACCTGCAGGCTTTTATAATATATGCAATATATCAATTTTGAAAATGGAAAAAATAATTTTTTAATTTTTGTTATATCACTTTTATAAATATTTTTGTATGCGAAAGAACTGACAGAACGGATTTTTCCCCAGATCTATGCGATTCCGCTTACGCTACAATTACTGCAATATATCTCAATTTAGTTAACGTTTATTATAAGGTACATTGTTATTAATATGCGTATGATCATTATATATATATATATATATATATATATATATATATATATATATATATATATATATATATATATATATATATATATATATATATATATAACTCAAAATCTTTACATGTTTACTTAAAAAATCCTCTTCGTAAGAGTGGTGTTTCTAGTTTAAATAATGGTAAATAAAATCAACAAATTGATTTTTCAAGCTCATAAATAAGAAAGGACATGCAAACACAGAAGCTTCAACTTTTTACAATTTTATCGGAGCAAAATAAATAAAATAAAATAAAATAAAAATAGTAGTCATGTGTAATTGCAGGAAACGCAAACCTTATAAAAGCCTGCAGATCGCCAAGCAGTTTTTACATACTGTACCTCACTCCAAGTCCTTTGGAAACATTATGAGTGGTGATAGATTTTTACACGGGACTCGGAGTATGCACTTCTATATCGCTTCTTTTTATGTGATATCACTTCTTTTTATGACTGACGTTTTAGGTTTGTGGCTTGGCGGGATCATTTACAACGAGTTGTTTTTGATGAGATTTTTATTTCTTGGCGAACGATAAATTTATAGTTTAGGATCTGAAAAAAAAAAAAAAAATTTAAATAAAGTATTGAAATCCCTTTAGTAGTTCGCAAGAAAAAGATACACCAATGTCATGCGATTTCGCAAATGTTGCCGCCCCATAACAAAAAAAACAAAAAACAGCTAGGTTACAGATTTTTATTTTTTATTTTATTTTATTTTTATTTTGTCTAAAAAAATTAATCTTGGACAAGTTTACTGCTTATTTTCGATGAGTATGTAGTCGTAATTTTAAAATATAAAATGGAATGATTAAAGCATTAATTTGGCTTTAAATAACAAATTTATTTAAGCATTTTTTTGTGAATTTGAAGTGCTGAATGTTAAAGGTTTAAAATGCGTAATTTTTTCAGAGCCATACAAACATTAGAAAACCTATATATATATATATATATATATCTTTTTAATATATGGTCTCGTTTTACATTATTGTTGCATTTTATTTTGCATTTCGATATTTATAAAATATCAACTTCATCATTTCACTAACATTTGCTGATTTATGCTATTGGTGAGGTAGTTTGTATTACTTTTTTTTTCTCGCTAATACTTTGCAGTTTCGTGCCTTTAGTAAAGTACTTCTATGTACTAGATTATTTCTAATCCAATCTTAATACCATATATTAAAAAAAAAAAGTTTAAATTATGAATTTTATGTTTATGATATCTTTCTTTTATATATTTTATCACATTTTATATACTCCAGACTTATGTCCAATACTATAAATTTAATTTAGTAACAATGGGTTTAAGTTAAAAAAAAAATAAGATTATGAATTTTATGTTTATGCTTTTACGTTTTAATTCTATTACTATTTGAATTCCATTCACGTATTTTCTTCCTTGTATTATTTTCATGTTTTCACTAATTATGACAGTTCTTAGTAAGTTTTTAGCGACTGACAATTTAGGCTCTGTTAACACTCAGCGTAATGTCCGTTACATGGTAAATTATAGGGTTGGCCATGGATTGACATCCCACTACCTATTCCCTTCTCCCTCTCCTCATCTTCAATTTGCCAAATGCTCTTCTCCACGCTGTTTAACTTGCCCACTCGCTGAACAGTTGCTAATTGTTAATAATGCCTCCTACATTAATTTTTGTAAAGCATACAATGTTATTTATAGAATTAAATGTGATTCATACAATATGCAATATATTGGTCAAACTAGTAACCCTCTAATATAAACGTATTAATGGACACCGTTCAGCCATTTGTAATTATAAAATTTCTCGCAGTCCTCTTAACTGCAATGTTGAGTATACACATTTCAAAACACATAGCTTTAATAATATTACCATTAATATTCTCAAAATGCAAAACAAATTCCATGAAGGCCTTTTTCTAGAATCTGCCTATATTAAACAGTACAATACACTTTATCCATATGGACTCAACCAACTCTAAAACAATAAACCTCACAGTGTGTATTCTACATTATCTAACATTATTAATTATAATTCACTCTATTCTTCACTTAATGACTACTATGGTAAAGATACCATATATATTCCTTTCAAAAAATTAAAGCAATCTATATTTTATGTATTTTATCAAATATATTTTCCCCTTTCTGCATAATCGTAATTCATATACATTCCCGGCTGTTAAAAAGCGCACCCTTTTTATCTTTCTCTTTCAACGAAAGACTTTTAGTCAAAATCATGCATATTGTTTTTAAATTATCATTAACGTACTTATTCGGTCTCCCACATATCAAAAGAAATGAAATTATACAAGGCATAAAATGTTTCCTTTCTCATGGTCAGTTGTGGCTTGCATATTGAATCCAGATGTCTATAGCATTTAAACGGCGCCTTTGCTGCATTCCTCGAAAGCCCTGTTCCCAAAACAATAATTAACGGTAAAATTCTTAATCTCTCTTTTTAGCCAAAGTGCAATCTTCGCCAAAAGATTTTTCCCTTCCAATGACGTCAATTATGAAGTTGATATGTATATAAGTAACGGTTACATTTCCCACGCAAAAAAATGCGATTCTCTTGGCTTAAAATGTATCTCGCTTGGCGTGTTTTTCCTTGCGCCCACTTTCATATCGGATAGAACACTTGCCCTCTGATCTTCATCTCATAAACATCTAAAAATGTCTTGGCCCCTTTGGCCACCCTTTGGTTTTATGACGAAAAATCACCTTGCTGTTCTTAAAACTCTTTGGATTACGTGAACTTGATCGGACCCGTTCAACAGCATTTCTGGATTATTCTTTGGATTATGTTTGTGTTCTTCACCCCTGACTTTAAATTTAAAATGTCACCTCACCAATATTCATCAGATTCATTTAAAAATCTGAAACTTTGATTGATCAAAATCTCACTTTTATGGAAGATTGTGAATCGTGACATGTTTCTCCAATTAAAGACTATTAACTCTAATGAAGTGATTTTCGTCTTCTTTGCTTCATCATACAAAATAAAAGGAAAAACTACACTCCGGTTCAGTACTTCAGTACCCAGGAAACGCACTCTGCGGATTGCCAAAACAACCAAGTGCCACTATACCTTCTTGTTTTAACAAATTGTTTCACTCCGTAAAAGTAAATCCTTTAGGTCTTTTAAAAGGATTCGCCAACTTTGACAACATTTTCTCAATAATCAACCCCCTGAACTTACCTTCTCACGATAAACTCTTCTATATGCATAAATGAACACGATAAAATCTTTCATATGCATTGGTGCCGGACTTTTGAACTGGATGTGATCGTTTTCGCACGACAATTTCTAAAGGGTGTGTCATTGGGGCCACAAAACGAAAAAAACAAAACTTTTAATTTGCAACTTTTCTGACTATTTTTTTCATTCTGAAAATGCTTGTGTTGGAGGCTGCTTGTGATTGTTCTTTTACTCATCATCAAAAGTTACTATCTTCAAACTTAACCATTTTCCGTGAGATATGCAAATGTGGATCATATAACTAAAGATATCCGAGCTCTTAGGATGAGAAACCTTTTTTTTTCCTGAATCATTTATTCCATAAGGTGTACGCAAAGTACTATTGTGAAATATATTCATCGTATAAGACGTGCATTTTTGTGCTTTTTTTCTTCGGCAGTTCGAGAACCTGCAATCTAGGCCTTTCAACAAGTGCTTTTGAACATGTGGTTTTCTTCAATGAGTGATTTTTCATTCATAAAATCTGCGCCCGCATCTACATTGAATATCCTATTTTATCGTGAACTTCTACTATGTTCTTTTTATTTATTCTTTCCACAATCATCGAAAAACTTTTTCAAATTGCCGTGTAACTGTGAACTAAAAGAATACTGAATAATTCGATTCCCAATTACGCTGTGCTAGCTAGAATTATCATTATCTGGGAAGAACTTTGGTCTTCGACGCTTATTCATTCATCAAATGATTTCATGTGTTCCAAATACTACTTAACCACAATATATTTTTCATCGTAGTTTTTCTTATTGTTTCTGACTCAAAGAAAGAATACTAAAAGTGATTTGAGAATACGCGGTAATGAAAGATTAATATAAAAGATATCATTCTTTTATTTTTAAGGATTTTCAGTGTTTTTTTGTTAAGAATTTGCAGTGCTTTTTTTTATATTGATATTATTTGCAGAAAAGCGCATGGATATGTTCAGAGGTAAGAATTTTTCTTGTAAAAGGTTGATAAAAAAAAAGAAATTGAACTTTTAATTATTTAATAAAAATCTTATACTGTAAATATTTTAAAAAGGTTTTAATAGATTATAATAAGTTTTATTAGGTACAGGTAAGATAAAAGTGCTCTTTTACACTCATAGAGACTTTATTTTGCATTTTATATGACAATTTTATGACGGAAAAATATGTTTTTCTCATATGCTCTATTTTACTATCTTATATTTTTTTTCAGTATTTAAAACCAATCTTTTTATTAGTTAAATTTTCTTGAAGTTTTCTATGATTAAATATTTAATGATTTTTTAAATAAATTATCAAGTGTGGTTTGTTTAAAATTGTTGCTTTTTTTATTTTCTTATTTTATGATATTTTACCTGTGTCTAAAAAAAAAAAAAAAAAAAAAAAAAAAAAAGTTAAACTTTTAAGGTGATATCATCATGGCTAATTCTAAGAATTTTGAGTACGTTGTTGATGATTTTTACGGCGACCCCGAATTACTTAACCATTTCTTTAACCAAATTTTAACGTATCAGAAAATTAAGGAAATAACTAATGAACAAACAGTTGATTATCTTAAAACTAAACTGAAAGGTCCCGCCAAAAAATATTATCTTGAAGACCCTGTACTATATAACGCACAAGACTTTGAATTTATTCGCGATCGCATTCAAAAATTCTTTTCACAGAATTCTTCGGCTGCAACTTTAAACGATTTGAATTGTTTAACTATGTTACCACAGGAGACAGTAAAAAATTTTGCTCATAGACTTAATGTGCTTGTAGCAAAGGTATACCCCGAAATTTTTGACAAAGACGCATTAAATAAAATAAAATACGTTAGATTAATATCTTGTTTACCTTCGCCCATTAAAATTAAGTTGCAAGAAGAAGGCATCAACACATATGATAAAGCAATTGACAGGGGACAATCTCTACAAGAGATTTTCATAAATAACAATGTTTTGTCTGCTAGCAGTTCGGCGCATGTAGAATGCAATCAATTAGAAAGTAAAATTAAGGAATTAACGGAGAAAATTAATAACTTAAATTTTGCTCAAACATCAAGAAAATCGGAGTCTCCAAAACAATGTAAACATGTCAACAGACAAAACTTTCAGGCTCGTTATAAGTCAAAATTTCATAGAGCGCCACAAACTAGACAAAATAATTGGGCCAGAAATAATGATCGTTGCCAGTTATGTTTTCGTTTTGGGCATATAGCGCAGAAATGTTTCAGATGGCAAAGAGCGAACGCGCGTTATGATAAAAAATTTAGTAAATATAACAGTGATAGAAATGACAGGTTTCCACAAAACAAAAATTTAAACCCCTAGAGACGTATGCTAAGGCTGACCAGTGTATGTCTGCATGTGAAAATGAGTCAGCACACAGTGATAAATGTTTTTACATTGATAATTCTCTTCCAAAATTGTCGGCTGAGAGATTGGTTAATTCAACAGGTTCTCAAACTTCTCAGCATATTTCCATTGCAAATACAATAGCAGTGCAAACTGATCTTCCCCAAAATTCTATTGATTCTCACAGTGTCACTGATACAGCACCGACCGGTAATTCCTTTCATGAAATTCTTTTGAATGTCAATAAGTACTCTCCCACACTTCCCCTTATAAAGGCCTCCATCGCAAAACAAAGATACCTTTTTACTTGTGGATACTGGAAGTACAACTAGCCTCTTATCTGTACAGTTATTTGATAAACTTAAACATGTGCTTAAGTATAAACGTTTAGGGACTAATGTGACTTTAACTACAGTTAATTCTAAGATAGATTTTACAGCATGTATTCGAATTTCATTCAAAATTGAACAAAAACACTTTTCGCATTACTTCTACATTGTTGACATTCCTAAAGAGTATAAATTTGATGGTATTTTGGGATTAAATTTTCTTGAGAAATTTAACATCACATTAGATCTAGGTAACAAAATAATGCAACTTGATAATCTGAGAATTCCCTTTATCTACATAGATGATAACTCAGAATCAGCGGAATGTCATAACGTAAATGTACAAACTGATATCTCTCATAATGTTTGTCTAGTAAACAAACTGGTTATTTCTCCAAATGAGGTAAAATGTATTTCTGTACGCGCAAAACAAATTTCTCATGATACCCCATATTTATTTCAGAATGACATGCTTGTAAAAGATATTCTTGCTTTTGATTCGATTATTCAGACTGATAAATCAAACCCACATGAATTTAAAATTTACGTAAAAAATATGACAACTAAAAATGTTCATGTAAATAAAAGAGCAAATATTGGTTTCTTAACGCCAATTGACCAGATTGTGGAAGATGCCCAACAGCTAGAGGCTGTTAAAAGTAATTTCAAAGAAGAAACCAAACAATTTGTAAATTTCATTCAGGCTTCTACTGATATTTTGAATCAAAGAAAACGTGATCTCTCACAAGATGACTTTAATTTACAACACTTACCGAATACTGAAGCTAAACTATTGAAAGAGTTATTATTGAATAATTCTGCTGTTTTCTCAAAATCTATGAAAACGTTAGGTCATACTGATAAATTTAAACCAAACATTAAATTTATTAACGATTTCCCAATTAAAACACTTCCTTTTCCAATTCCTCAAGCACTTCAAAAAGAAGCATTAACACAAATAAACCAATTAGTTGATGCAGGTATCATTGAACGCTCATGTTCGGAATGGTCTTGTCCAATCCTTCTTGTCAGAAAAAAACCTGATGGATCAGGTACACAAAAATTTCGTCTTGCCTTGGATTTACGGATGTTAAACACAGTTGTACAATCTTCTTCATACCCTCTCCCTAAGATACAAAATATTATTTCCAACTTATCTAAATATAAATTTTTCACGTCCCTTGATTTCCAACAGGCCTACCATCAAATTGACCTTCCTTCAGAATATCAGGATAAGGTCACTTTCACGTCTATGTTCGGTTCATTTAAATATAAAAGACTCTGTTTTGGATTAAAAAATGCAAGCGCATATTTTCAAGCCCTTATGGATAGTTTATTGGATGAAATGCAGTTAGAAGGAATTTATGCCTATCAAGATGATTTAATTTTTGGCTCTAACTCATTTCAGGAAACGTACGATAAACTAACAAAAATTCTTGAAATCTTAGGAAAATACAACTTGACTTTGTCACCTTCTAAATGTTCTTTTCACAAGAATAATATTGATTATCTTGGTTTTCATATTCATAACCACACTATTTCTCCAATTCAAGCTAATATTCTAAAAATTAAGTCATTTCCTGTTCCAAAAACAAAAAAGCAGGTAAGAAGTTTTGTAGGACTAGCTACTTTTTATAAGAGTTTAATTCCAGAATTTTCTAAACTTATTCAGCCCCTCATAGACTTATCAAAACCATCCTCAACTTTTAAATGGACAGAGGTGCATCAAAATGTGTTTCATAATATTCAAAAAATTTTTTTTCAACCACCAATGGTACGTCTACCAGATTGGGACAAAGAATTTTACGTGAACACGGACGCTTCGGGTATCGCTATTTCTGGTGTATTATTACAAGAGCATAATAATCAGTTGCTTCCTGTCTCATACTTCTCAAAATCTCTCAAACCCTCCGAAAAGAAATATCCGGCTTTAAAGTTAGAACTTATGGCCATTGTAAAATCTGTAAATGCTTTCAATTACTATATCTATAATCGTCCTTTCATAATTTTATCGGACAGTAAAACTCTTGATAAATACAAAAAAACCACTAATCCGGCAGATATCACCACTCGCTGGCTCATGCAGCTATCAAAATTCACTTTTACTTTTAAACATATTCCAGGTGTTTCTAATGTTCTAGCAGATTATTTATCCCGATGCGAATTTACTGAAGAAAATATTGAAACTTTGAATTCTAATCCTAATCTCATTTCTGAAGATAAACAGGCATTACCTATTGTTGAAAATGATTTTGAGGAAAATAACAACAACAAAATTGTGAATTGCTTAGTCATTAATAGTAAAAATAAAAAAGATGCTTTGCTTGAAATTTCTAATGAAACTTTTGTCCAAGAACAATTAAAAGATTCACAATTAGCTCCAATATATGAAGAGATTTTAAAATCAGGTTCTTCAAAAAAATTTCCATCTTATTTCATTCATCCTGATTCTAAAGTTTTAATGTTAAAAAAACTAATGTTGCGGATAATACTTTCGTGTATGTAATTATGGTTCCCAATTCTTTAAAACCTAAAGTTTTAACAATATCTCATCTATCTCATTTTGGTTTAGCTAAAACATATGAATTCCTTTCTTCACGGTATTGTTGGAAAGGTATGTACACCGATACTTTAAATTATGTATCTTCTTGTTTATTATGTCTTCAGGCTAAACATCATCGTATACCTAATGCACCACTTCAACCAACATATACCCCTAAACAACCAGGAAATACCATTTCAATTGATCTTGTTGATCCTTTTAAAAACGGTCAAACTATTCTCACAGTTACGGATCATTTTTCTCGACATATTGAACTGTACCCTCTCTACAATACAACTGCACCTAAAATTGTAAAGTGTTTATTTGCCTATATGACAACTTTCGGGCGCCCTGCCTGCGTATTATCAGACCTTGGGCCCCAATTTCGTTCTTATGTGTATAATACTTTAAATAATACTCTAGGTATTAAAATAAATCACTCTTCTGTCTCACACCCAGCTAGCAATTCTATAAGCGAGAGGATAAACACATCTCTTAAATACTCAATCAATACTTTAATGAAAGAAGGACATTCCTTTGAAAATGCCATTGCTATTCATAAAAATCTCTATAATGGTTCTAAACATTCTTCTACTTCTTTCTCTCCGAATCTTTTACATTTTGGACGCGAATTATCTCTAATATTTGATACATATGATTTAAATGCTAATCAACCCTTTCTAGACCAAAATGTAGACTTTTACAATCTCCTTCATGATTTAAATGGTATTTACAACAAAGCTTATGACAACATAAAAGCATCTCAAATTAAAAGAAACGAATATCATAAAAAAAAGGCGAAACTCAGGCCAATTACTGAGAAAGACATTGTATACCTAAAATCATCAGATAAATTTAAGCCAAGGTATACAGGACCTTATGTAGTTGTAAAGAAACACTCACCTGTTTCTTTTTCAATTCAACAACTGAATTCTCATATTAACAATTCAATTTTCAGAGTTCATATAGACAGACTTTTACTTGCACCTCCTAGAAATAACCATTTATTTGACTTAAATTATCATAATGTTCATAACAATACTCCTAGTAATAACAATATTGAACAAAGTGCTCATTCCTATAATTTACGTCCTCGAAAGGTGATAAAATATTAATATGAATATAAAATTTTCTGTTGCCAGATTCATAAATGCTCCTTATCCATGGTAACAGGTGTATTTATGCATGCATGTTATGTAGTATTGTATTATTTGTTTTTATTGTGATATGGCTGGTCCATTGTTTATGTGTTATGTAGCAGTACTGCAGAACTTGTTTATTTGGCAAAAGATTTTTTTCCACCCATATTCTTGTTTAGCAAGTTCGTATAATTTAAAATCCTGTTAAAAAAATAAAATAAAAATAAAAATAAATAAATAAATGGATAAATAAATAAATAAATAAAAAATATAGATAATATAAATTAAGAATAATAGGTATTGTTATAAATTTAAACATTTGATAATTCTATTAACACTCTCTGCATTTGTAAGTATACTTAGCATGTTGTAAAAAAAAAAAAAAAAAAAAAAAAAATCAAATTAATTATCTCATTTGAATTTAATACTCATTTTCCTTTTAATTTAATCTTTGAATTTTTAAATAACTTAAAATAAATGAATTGTTATTTTGAGAATTTAATTTTCGAAACAATATATATTTATCCCGAATGTAACTTTATGCTCTCTTCACTCTAGAACGTGTCTATGGAAGGATTTTTAGGTTTTTGAACAAAAAAAAACTTTGATTTATTTTGCATTTTTTTTTTAGTTTTTATTCGCCCTTGCGGAATAAGCCCCGTTCAAAATTATTACCCATGTGGGGGTCTTTATTCCATTGTGTATGAGAGCAAAACTTTGTTAAAATTGGTATACCCAATTTTACTATTTTTTCAAACCCGTAGATGAACCCGAGTCGTTCCAATCATAGGCGGAGTTTCCAAATATGTGCGGAGCAAGGGGGGATTACCAAAAATAAACCCCTCTCCCTAAATACGCCCTGTCCCGAATATGACCAATGTCCTAAACTGCGGTCTCTTCCTTGTTATTACAACAAGTTTAAGGGGAGATGTTTTTATCGATGCCCATGTCTTGCATCATTTTTATCTCTCCTGTGTCTTTACACGAAAAAAAAATATTTTTACATTTTTCATATATATATATTTTTTCATAATCTCTATATTATCATTGTATAATTCTAATTGTGTTTCTTTTATTTTGAAATTTTTGTATTTACATTTCATTTAAGATTTTTAATAATATAGTGCAAACTTGTGAACTTTTTTAGCAAATACAAAAAAATTTTGTGCACTAAAGACTCATCTATCATGCTCATGTTTGTTGATAAATAAAATCACGTGAGAAAACCTTCAAAGAAAAATGCAGCTGTAATTTTTCATTCTTGAACTCTTTTTAAAGACTGTGTTAAAAAAAAAAAAAAAAGAACAATTAAGAGTTTATTTATATAGGTGCACCATCATATTGTAAAATGAATAAACTTGCAAGAAAACAAACAAAAAAAAATATGTTTGCAGCTAACATTAGTTCTAATAGGGATAAAAGACTTTTCAAAGACTTTAAAAGTATATTTTGCTGCAATTTGAAAAATGTATGGCCATTTATCATACTAATATGAAGATCTTATTGTAGTACTACATATTATTATTTACATTATTGTATGCATACTTATTTTATTTTTATTATTATTTTCTGCTTTGATATTTTGTATTATATTTACAGGGTGACATTCTAAATTTTTCAAAATCTTGTGAAGGGGTGATATATATATGGTAAAGATACCATATATATTCCTTTCAAAAAATTAAAGCAATCTATATTTTATGTATTTTATCAAATATATTTTCCCCTTTCTGCATAATCGTAATTCATATACATTCCCGGCTGTTAAAAAGCGCACCCTTTTTATCTTTCTCTTTCAACGAAAGACTTTTAGTCAAAATCATGCATATTGTTTTTAAATTATCATTAACGTACTTATTCGGTCTCCCACATATCAAAAGAAATGAAATTATACAAGGCATAAAATGTTTTCCTTTTCATGGTCAGCTGTGTCTTGCATATTGTATCCAGATGTCTATAACATTTAAACGGCGCCTTTGCTGCATTCCTCGAAAGCCCTGTTCCCAAAACAATAATTAACGGTAAAATTCTTAATCTCTCTTTTTAGCCAAAGTGCAATCTTCGCCAAAAGATTTTTCCCTTCCAATGACGTCAATTATGAAGTTGATATGTATATAAGTAACGGTTACATTTCCCACGCAAAAAAATGCGATTCTCTTGGCTTAAAATGTATCTCGCTTGGCGTGTTTTTCCTTGCGCCCACTTTCATATCGGATAGAACACTTGCCCTCTGATCTTCATCTCATAAACATCTAAAAATGTCTTGGCCCCTTTGGCCACCCTTTGGTTTTATGACGAAAAATCACCTTGCTGTTCTTAAAACTCTTTGGATTACGTGAACTTGATCGGACCCGTTCAACAGCATTTCTGGATTATTCTTTGGATTATGTTTGTGTTCTTCACCCCTGACTTTAAATTTAAAATGTCACCTCACCAATATTCATCAGATTCATTTAAAAATCTGAAACTTTGATTGATCAAAATCTCACTTTTATGGAAGATTGTGAATCGTGACATGTTTCTCCAATTAAAGACTATTAACTCTAATGAAGTGATTTTCGTCTTCTTTGCTTCATCATACAAAATAAAAGGAAAAACTACACTCCGGTTCAGTACTTCAGTACCCAGGAAACGCACTCTGCGGATTGCCAAAACAACCAAGTGCCACTATACCTTCTTGTTTTAACAAATTGTTTCACTCCGTAAAAGTAAATCCTTTAGGTCTTTTAAAAGGATTCGCCAACTTTGACAACATTTTCTCAATAATCAACCCCCTGAACTTACCTTCTCACGATAAACTCTTCTATATGCATAAATGAACACGATAAAATCTTTCATAACTACTTATACAAACAAACTACACGTACATAAAGAGGTCATTCTTCTACATTAAAAAAAAATCATCTTCCAAATTAACTAACACTCAAATTAAAAAATCACTACGTACCTTACAATCTTCTTATCACAGTAATTTTAGTTGGAAAACTCTTCGTAAATTTATTTTTGCAATTCCAAAGTATAATCTCACTCATTTTTTTAAAGTTTTCACTTGAAATACATTCACCACCCATTTCAGTGATATCTTCTTTGATCTACTCCATATTAGGTTAAAAGTTCTCAATGTTAACATTGATTTAAAAACAAAAAACTTAAATAAGAGTAATT
Organism: Maratus michaelseni; assembly: GCA_963931845.1. Taxonomy (NCBI): domain Eukaryota; kingdom Metazoa; phylum Arthropoda; class Arachnida; order Araneae; family Salticidae; genus Maratus; species Maratus michaelseni. The sequence continues at coordinate 329,409,192 of OZ007587.1, forward strand.
CACATTTAATTATTACATTTACTAACCTTGTTTTAAATAAAATTAAACTTAATTACATTTTTAACAATGAACAATGTAAATTTCCACTTCATAGTATAAATATTAAAAGTACCTTTAAATACCCTATTAGTTTAGGGCGTCGAATATTTAACTATAATAAATTTACTAAAACATTCAAAAATTATGACACACATACATGTAAATGCAATAAACCCCAATTTTCAAAATATATCAATGCCTATGCCATGGACACATTATTACTGGTAATTTAGATATTGTTACTAATCCTCATTTAAGATCTGTTATGCATTTTGGCACTAAGTATCGCATTCCTTGACAAGCATTTCCTAAGTCTATCATACAACAATTCACTTATGATTTGGACTTCTTTATTTACAAAATTGCTATTAAATATAATAAACCAATTGAATTTTTTTTAGAATGAAAAAATAATGTAATTTTTCTCTTACAAGACTATTTACAGGAACTACATATTGATAAAATTCCTGTTTCTTTTTCATTCTTGAGTCCCACATTCGTAAACTACAAAACAATTTTATCATCACCATGTTTACAAGGCTGCTAATAACTATGCCATCATCTGCAATTCTGCAAACAATACTACCACTACCTTCTTACAACTGCAATTTCTTCCAATAATATTTTAATGCTACATCATGTTCCATTAGAAAAAAAACAATAGACACATTTTAAGTTATCATAAACTATTAGGCTTAAAAAATAAAAACTTCAACTATCTCTACATTGTTATATTTCCTAAGTTTCACAAAAATCCTTTAAAATTCTGCACTGTCACTATAGGATGTAATACTTATAACACATACGCTAACTCACTTTTCTTAAATATTCTCACACAAATCTACGATTTATCTATCAAGAAAGATAACGCTCATTGTATTAAAACAGTTATGGACTAGTTAATAAAATCAAGGCACTTGCCAGCGTCAACAATATTATCATAATGATTTTAAAGACGTTTTCAACAATATCCTTTTGGCAGATTTACACTCTACTATTAATTCACTCTCTCTTTTTATAGAATATTTCTCATCATTACATTTATCTGATAACATCGATATTGATTACTTCAAAACTTTAACTATTTTTTTACTTTTTCATAATTTTATTTTCCAAAATAATGCTATTTTTCTTAAGACAAAAGGAATTCCACAAGGCTCAGCTAGTTCCAGTATGCTTTCAGTTTTATATCTCTATTTCTATGAAAGAAAGTATATTAACAATAATATTTTGCTCTATAGCTATATAGATGACATAATTATCTTTTCTCTTAATGATAATCATTCTATTTCTCTACCTGTAGCATATCCTTCCACCCTTGAACTTAGTACTACTCATTTAAATCAAACAACTGTACTGAACTTAGTACTACTCATGTAAATCAGACAACTGTATAAGATATACAGATTTAGCTGTATATCTTATACAGTTAAATCTGTGAAAACGGAATAGAGAGGCACATATGTGCACCATACAGACATAGATATTTGAGCACGTATATAAGCTGTTAAATTAAGTATCACTAAAGGTTGAGCTATGTATAATGTTTCCAAATAAACATTAGCTAAAATAAATAAAAATTTATCTGATCAATAACTTTATATTCTCGATTCTCGATTTTTTTTTTCTAGTTTACAACTATTATTTCCATTAAAATTAATTATCTGTTTGATATATATCAGACAATTAACGTTAAAAACAACTTATATAGCTTTTCGTAAACATAAGTGATTAAAAAAAAAAGAAAAGAAGAAAAAAAATACGCTTTTAAAATCAGATTAATTAAAAAAGGATTTTTTTTTTCTACGATCCATACCATTTTGAAAAGCATCATCAAAGGATGATATTGCTTTGTGTTTTTACATTTTTTTTAATTTTAAAAATCTTAAAAATTATGATTATTTCAGACGATGTATTACAACAAATCATGTCAGATCCGCCAAAATGACATACTAATACTTTTTTTTTTCCTTTTTTAAGGATTTTATTAACAGAAACTTTAGAATCATTTTCAATTCCAGTTTTACAAAATTACATTTCGTTATTTTTTTTTTATTCTGAATTTGTCGGATCTGTTAAAAATAACTATACATAGCAACATTTTTTCAACGCTTTTTCTCTTTTAACATCATGGCATCGCCGTTTAAGGTCGTAATTATTATTTAAATTAACGAAATAACTAATAAATTGTTAAAATATCATCTCTAACTATAATAAAGAAGAAGTTTGTGTGTTTGTCGGCTACGTTCTGAAGAGACCGCTGCACGCAGAGCTACAAAATTTGCTGAAAAGGTACCTCTATGTATGTAGTTTTGCACCTCAAAGCCCGATTTTGGAATTTTTGAATAGATTTTTTAAATTTAATTTTTTATGCGATTTTTAGTGTTTTTTCACGTTTTGATGCGATTTTTCCACATTAGTAACAGGAATCCGGTTCTAGACTTTTAGCCCAATTTTGTCCTCTTTTCGATAAAGTTTATGAGGAATTCGTACAGCAATTTTTGAATTTTTGGCGAATTTTCTCCTTTGACACTAAGAAATTTTGCCCAGATTGCTTGATTGGTTCGTTGGTTGCTTCCATTTCGGCCTCAGCTATGCTCAAAATCGTCATTTTTTTCTTCTCTTTTTAGCTTGGAGAGAGTTGATAATTCTTTACAGATAAAAAAAAAATCATGATTTTAAAAGGGAATGGCGGGATATTAATTATCCCGATTTGGATTTTATTTTATTAGATTTATTTTTTAGTTTCATTTTTTATACTCTTTTAAAGTTTTTCCATGTTTTGCACGGGTTTTTGTTTCAAATGACGTCACAAATCGCTAACTAGAAGTCCAACATTGTTGGATTGTTAGCTGAAAGGATTGTACGCCCAGCTGGAAGTCAACCGAGCAATTGTGTTTGACAAATGAAAAGGTCGTCAGCTGATTGCAATTTGAAGAGCGATTTGTGAATTTTCCGCGATTTGTTTTATGCGATTTTTAGAGTTTTTTGATGTACGTGATGTCATTTATATATTTGATTTCAGAAATTGGCAACGATAACTTGCTGTATCTGTATGTCCAAAAAAAAAAGTCATTTTGCTTTTGTTTCAAAAGTTAATGATAATTCTTATTTAACGTCGTTGGTTTAATTCTGAGGTGTAATAACACGTGTAACGCATCTGATATCAATTGAATGCAACGCCTCGGTATTGCACTTTTGGCATTAAATCCTATATTTTGGCAACAGTTTATTTCTTTTAAGGAAATTAGTCGATGGGATAATGGAGAAGTGCCCAATTTTCTATAACCTCGCTATAAAATTCCCCGATGCAGCGACATTGTTTACTTAACCATTTTACACAAGTTTAATTGATCTTATTTAATCAATCACGAAAACAGTTGTCATCTGTTCCGGCAGTAGTCGTGTCGGTCTTAAAATCCACCAGTCAATGGAAAATGAATGGAAACCCGATTACAGCAGATCGCCACTGGTCGTTTAATTATAATTCAATTTTTCGTAATCGTTTTAGAGTTGATCAAATTAATGTGTTTTTAGAGATTGAGGGGTCAGAATGGAGGTTGGCGAGCGTAGCTCGTGAGGGGCAGAGCTCCCTAGTAATACATTAAAAAAAAAAAGAAAGAAAGAAAAAGAAAAAGAAAAGAAATTCTTAACTAATGTCCATGAAATAATTTCAACTAATTATTTTTAAGAATAATTTCCGTTTTTCTTGACCTTATGTTCAGAATTTTATCACTTATCAAATATAAAAAAAATAAATAACATGTTTTCTAAAGAAAAAAAAAAAAGTAAGATGAGGAATTGATCCATTAAATTCGATTAACACTAAATTAGTACCAAATGGAAATATTTCAATTCGAACCAGAACTTTCTTCATAATATATATATATCGCACAGAAATAAGTTAAATAAAAGAGTTAAATAGTTTTAAATAGTAAAACTTGGGTAACATTCCCGATGTCTTTAGTGTTAATATTTGTGTCTGTAAAATAAGTTGGAAAGTTACATAACAATAATAATAAAAAGTTATATCAAATTTAACTTTCTTAAAAATAAACTAGTCGTTGGGGGCCACCGTAATACTTACCCATCATGGATATGCATAATGCAAAATATTAAAACAAAAATGTGTAAACTACTTATAAAATGCATAGCAATTCAAATAAAATCGTGGCTTGATGACGTCATAACTTTATAGGCTCGATTACTGAATTGCTTGAAAGAGGTTTTTCCTTATAACTCCAAAAATAATAATCCTATTAACTAGAAGTTTATTGCATCTGATTAAGCGTCAAATTTCCAATTAAAATATATCTTTGAAGTGAAATTTGGATGAAATACAGGGTTATGAAAAATCGAAGAGTGTGGAAAATAGGATTACAAATATCTCAGCAACTAATTATCCGATCGACTTCATGCTTTATGCAAAATTTATGTTTTTTTATTGTCTTTTATATTCATTCCTTAAAATAAACAATTTCGAAAATTTTTATATACCTTTTATCAGAACGAATATTTCGAGAGTCCGAAAAAAATAGATCCGGTTAATCGAGGTTATTTAAATGAAATAGGCTTCTTCCCATTATTACATACTAAGTACATACCAAATTGCAAGTGTCTATCTCAATTTTTTCGGGAGATAGAGCGTTTACCGACACACAGACACACACACACACACAGACACACAGACGGACGGCAAAATTTTTTTTCTAAAAATATGTTTTTTGGAATCTCCAATGTCTGAAACGTGTAAATCCGTCAAAAAAAAAAAAATTCGATTTTCAAAATGATTACAAGACTTACCCTATACTACGTATGATGGGTAAGTAAAAATGAAACATCTCTTATATTTAAAATTATCACATCAAGTGTACATAAAAATTCTACACATTAAAGTCACTTCTGTTGAGTTCAACGACTGAGTTCTAAAACATTTTATTTTAAAAGAAAATCGTAAAACACGAGAAAAACAAGGATACAATGAATATTCCTTTTTTCATACATGTTACATTTTTCCATGATATTACGATGGTAGAACATCAAATATCAAACATAACGCTTGTAAAAATATTTAAAATTATCACATCAAGTGTACATAAAAATTCTACACAATAAAGCCACTTCTGTTGAGTTAAACGACTGAGCTCAGAATTTAGTTTAATAAAGTATTTCTGCTAGTTTAAAATTATTATTTTTATTATAATATTTGAGCCAAGCATTTTATTTAATATTTTTTTATTTATGAGTTACCATCATAAAAATTTGGAAATTGATCTGTAAAATACAAGCAAATAGACAAAAAAGTTTTATTCCATTTTACTAATAAAAAGTCCTTCCGGCCTGTACCGGGAGGAAAAGGTAGCTTTCCTATATCTTCGTTTTAAAATTTTAGCTAATGTTACACGAAAACAGCAACTTAAAATGCAAATAAAACGTTTACAAAAGATTCGTTAATACTGAATTTGAATAAGAAATTCGCCAAATTATTGAGCAATAGCCAAATTGACTTCATTTATGAAAACTTATTTTGGTCGCCAAATTTGGCGATATTTCGCCAAATGTCGCCAAGTTTGGCGAGAATTTGGCGCTAACAGATATGAATATATAGTTTTATGCGTTTGATTGGGAAAATTATTACAACAATGAAAATTTTTGTAATGTGCTGTCTTGTTTCAAAATGTCAGCCACCCTAGAATTTCAAACTGCTCTATCTCAGCCGTTTTTTAAGATAGAGGTAAAACAAAAAATGCTCTGGAATCCTCGTTTCAAGGCCTAACACTGAATTAAAAAATAAATTTGAATTTTCAACTTTTTTGTACATTTATTTTAGTTTTAAATTTTTAAATGGCCGCCATCTTGAAACAAAATGGCGGACCAAGCTGGCCAACGAACTCGGGTTGGGTTGGGTTGATTATTGACGGCCAATTATCGACACGAGGGATATAGGCCCGGGGGGAGTGCCCTTCGTGGGGGTCTTTCTAAGGGAACCTAATCCGTATTTACGCATGGAGAAGATCCACGGCTCGAAAGAAAACCACGAAAACTCCGAGCGATTAGGCCGACGGGCGCGATTGGGATCGAACCCAGCACCTCCAGTCTACCAGCTTCGAGAGCACAACCTCTCAGCCACTGGTGGGGCCCAACGAACTCGGTCGAGACATTGGTGAGCTTAATACACACAATTAGTTTCATCAAAATTGATTTATAAATACGAGCGTTATCGTATGACATAGGTCAGATATATATATATATATATATATATATGGAGATATATATATATATACAGGGTGATTCATAAAAGATGGGCAGAACTTTAAGGGGTTATAGTACACTTAAAGACAAATAATATTAAATAGGAGACTAAGGGTCCCAGACGTATTCCCAAGGAGATAGGGGGCATTAAAGTTTAGAGTCCGAAATTTCAAATGATTATAAAACATGGAAAAATTGGTCGATTCGTTTGCGGTTTTTGCAAAAAATTTTCTTTATGCCAGTATTTTCTTGAAATAAAATTTTAAAGTTCAATTTCAAAAAATGCCGATAGGGGGCGCTTTAGACTTTGGAGTAACAAACAACTATTTTTTAACGTTATTTTTTGTATTTCTTTAAATGATTTCGAAAGCTTAGACTTAAACTTAAATTTTGATCTAAAAATCTGAGTCTTAACGAGTAGTTAAGTAGCGTAAACTGAAATTTGAAATTTGAAACCCTTCTCCCCCCAGAACAAAAATCAGTTATTCCCGATCTTTGTGTCGTAGATTAGGCTCTAACTACTGCCGCGTTTTGCTAAAATTATTCTTTATGTCAGTATTTTCTTGAAAATAAATTTTAAAGAAAATTTTCAAAAAATTCCGATAGAGGGCGCTTTAGACTTTGGAGTAACGAACAACTATTTTATACCGTTATTTTTTGTGTCTCATTAAATGCTTTCTAAAGCTTAGACTTAAATTTTCAGCCCAAAATCTGAATCGTTAGACGTGGTTAAGTTTCTGGGGAGAGGGGTTTGAAATTTCTACTCCTGAGCACAGTTCAGTTTACCATGTCCACACATTGTGTGCTGTGATACGAGGTAAAAAGACACAAATTAGGATTATGTAACCAAAGCATATTTATTAACATGTAATCACAATAAATGTTCAAAATTGTGACCACCAGAGGTTATGCACGCAGAACAACGGCGACGAATGGAACGGCGAACATTCGCGAAAACATCAGGCTTTTCGAGCACTTCCCCTACAGCGGCGGAAAGTCTGGCGACCAGTTCCTCGGGGGATTCAATGGGTGTCTCATACATAAGAGCCTTCAATCGTCCCCAAAAAAAGAAATCGAGGGGTGAAAGATCTGGCGAGCGAGCAGGCCAAGCAACAGGACCACCTCGACCAATCCATCTGTTCGGAAATGTGATGTCCAGATAGTTGCGGACGTCTCGTACGTAATGGGCTGGCGCTCCATCGTGCTGGAACCACATGACCCGCCGGATGCGTGGAGGAACAACGTTTAACAGGTCTGGCAGCACATGTTGCAGAAATGTGAGGTATGTTTTACCGTTGAGGCGTTCAGGAAGAAGGTACGGTCCGATTAGGTGGTCTCCGAGGATTCCTGCCCAAACATTGATGGAAAAGCGTCTCTGATGAGCATGTGGATACGTAGCATGTGGATTGACATCCGCCCATACATGTGCATTGTGTGTGTTAAATGTACCTTCACGTGTGAAGGTACATTCATCGGTGAAAAGCACAGTTCGTCCAAAATGTGGATTTAGCGCGTTCTGCTGCAGAAACCAGCGGGCGAATTCAATACGATTTGGATAATCCCCTGGAGACAGTTTCTGGACTCGTTGCACATGAAACGGGAGCAAATGTTCATCCTTCAGTACCCTCCAAGTCGTGGACTGTGAGGTATCCACCTGGCTAGCCACTGTTCGTGTACTTGTACTTGGCTGCGCCGCTACTACATCCAGAATGGCTTCTGCAACAACTACTGATTCGTCCTTTTTTGCACGACCTGCATTCGACCGGGAAGCGAGAAATGATCCCGTCTCACACAACTGTCTGTGCAAGCGCTCGAAAGTTTTGCGGTTAGGCAACCGCCTGTTAGGAAATCGCTCTCCGTACATTCGTTGTGCCTCTGCACCATTTCCATCTGCCGCTCCGTAAATTAAATGCATCTCAGCCTTTTCCTTATTCGTGAAGGGCACCATCTTCCGATTCATTACTACAGCGACTTACACTTGACTCACCGTTCAGTGGTTTTTATGCCTGAATCGTGTCGAAATTTTGCATACGTGTTCTTCTTCTTCCCCATTTGACATTTGCATACTTTCTGTTTCCTTCTTCACCCGGTGACTAGCGTCAGGAATGGAGCTTTAACGTTTGCATGAGCGACGTTTCCAACTGTGCCAGTGCCTTTATGAGTGAATTCCGACTATGCAGTCCTTGACGAAAGTTGTATTTTTGCCTCGTATCACAGCACAGAATCGTTGGGCATGGTTAAGTAGTGCAAACTGAACTATGTTCAGAAGTTGAAATTTGAACCCCCTCCCCTCGCTACTGAACCACGCTCAGCGATTCAGATTTTGAGCTGAAAATTTAAGTTTAAGTCTAAGCTTTAGAAAGCATTTAATGAGACACAAAAAATAACGGTATAAAATAGTTGTTCGTTACTCCAAAGTCTAAAGCGCCCTCTATCGGAATTTTTTGAAAATTTTCTTTAAAATTTATTTTCAAGAAAATACTGACATAAAGAATAATTTTAGCAAAACGCGGCAGTAGTTAGAGCCTAATCTACGACACAAAGATCGGGAATAACTGATTTTTGTTCTGGGGGCAGAAGGGTTTCAAATTTCAAATTTCAGTTTACGCTACTTAACTACTCGTTAGGACTCAGATTTTTAGATCAAAATTTAAGTTTAAGTCTAAGCTTTCGAAATCATTTAAAGAAATACAAAAAATAACGTTAAAAAATAGTTGTTTGTTACTCCAAAGTCTAAAGCGCCCCCTATCGGCATTTTTTGAAATTGAACTTTAAAATTTTATTTCAAGAAAATACTGGCATAAAGAAAATTTTTTGCAAAAACCGCAAACGAATCGACCAATTTTTCCATGTTTTATAATCATTTGAAATTTCGGACCCTAAACTTTAATGCCCCCTATCTCCTTGGGAATACGTCTGGGACCCTTAGTCTCCTATTTAATATTATTTGTCTTTAAGTGTACTATAACCCCTTAAAGTTCTGCCCATCTTTTATGAATCACCCTGTATATATATATATATATATAAATCAACATTTGAACGGAGGGTGGTTTTGGGGTCTGGGGGTCATGATCGGTGAAAATATATCAAAATTTTCCGGAACTGCTTTCCTCCGAACGGCTGCAATAGGTAGCTTTATACTTTTTTGTATTGAAAGCTACCTAATAAGATGTCATTTGTCTAATTTTGCTCTATAAAATCCTAAAATTATTTATAAACTTTCTTGGTAAAATATTTTCACTACTTATAAATAATAAATGAAATACATAATTTATGAGCATAAAAAATGTCTCTCTCTTTAGACAATATTTGCGCAAAACATTATCTTATTAAAAAAAAAAAAAAAAAAAAAAAAAAAAAAAAAAAAAAAAAAAATTGCAATTGTAGTTTACCACTAAAACCTGGTAAAAGAAATAAATCGCATATTATTAAATATCATAATGTTTTCAGATTGTTTGCGAAGTACGCTGCGCTAAAGAGTGATATCTAATGTAACAATAAACCTTTCTTTTCTTGCTAATTATGAAAATATTTGCATTTGAATACATTAAAAGGAAAATAAAGACTCTTGAAATGATAATGCGGAATCATAATATCGCGATAGAGTCACGTAGGATTAGAATTGTTTTAATAAAGTCAGAATGCTATTATTTAATTCTTATTTAATATGAGATTTCGAATGAAAGCTCTTTGCATTTAAGATTTGTTTTTTTTTTTTCTTCCTGCTGCCTAGAAGAAAGTTTCATTTGAGTCTATATTTGTAGTTCAATTTTGAAAATATAAGATTTGAAATTACAAAATCTAAAATATTATTTTGTTTCGGAAAATAAGAAAAGTTTTCAAAGACGAAACAGTTTAATTTTCTTACAACCGCTATGCTTTATAATTAATGTTCTGTTCTACCATCGTAATATCATAGTAAAATATAACATGCATAAAAAAATGAATATTCAATTATCCGTGTGTTTCTCGTGTTTTACGATTTTCATTTAAAATAAAATGTTTTAGAGTTCAGTCGTTTAACTCAGCAGAAGTGACTTTATTGTGTAGAATTTTTATGTACACTTGATCTGATAATTTTAAATATTTCTACAATCGTTATGTTTGATATTTAATGTTCTACCATCGTAATATCATGGTAAAATATAATATGTATGAAAAAATGAATATTCATTATCCGTGTGTTTCTCGAGTTTTACGATTTCCATTTAAAATAAAATAAATGTTTTAGAAGTCAGTTGTTTAACTCAACAAAAGTGACTTTATTGTGTAGAATTTTTATGTACACTTGATGTGATAATTTTAAATTTTCTACAACCGTTATGCTTGATATTTAATGTTCTACCATCGTAATATCATAGTAAAATATAACATGCATGAAAAAAATGAATATTCATTATCCGTGTGTTTCTCGTGTTTTACGATTTTCATTTAAAATAAAATGTTTTAGAGCTCAGTCGTTTAACTCAACAGGAGTGACTTTAGTGTGTAGCATTTTTATGTACACTTGATGTGATAATTTTAAATATTTCTACAACCGTTATGCTTGATATTTAATGCTCTACCATTGTATAATCATGGTAAAATGCAACATGTATGAAAAATATGAATGTTCATTATCCATTCGTTTCTCGTGTTTTACGATTTTCATTTAAAATAAAATGTTTTAGAGTTCAGTCGTTTAACTCAACAGGAGTGACTTTATTGTGTAGAATTTTTATGTACACTTGATGTGATAATTTTAAATATTTCTACAACCGTTATGTTTGATATTTAACCCATTTTTGCCTAGCGTCCCAATTTTGGGACGCTTTAGTAAAATGAGAAAATGTGCATTTCCCACCACTTTTTTCTATAGATATTTGATGTCTTATCGATAAAATAAGATACCAAATTTCTATTTTTTTTAAAGTGGTGTGAAAAGCACTTTTTCCCATTTTACTAAAGCATCGACGCTAGGTATAAATGGGTTAATGTTCTACCATCGTAATATCATGGTAAAATATAACATGTATGAAAAAAAAATGAATGTTCATTATCCGTGTGTTTCTCGTGTTTTACGATTTTCATTTAAAATAAAATGAATGTTTTTTTTTATGCTTTAAGTGAATTTATTTCTTGTTTCATTGTAATCGAATAAATAAAAGTGTATATAATTTCACTGAAGCAAGTTTTTACAACACAGGCGAGGAAAAAAACAATTATTCATGGTAGAGTTTGATTTCTCTGTTTTTATAAGAATAATTTTTATTTTGTCGACCAAATGCTTACAAATTTTCCCCTATAACAAGCGTTTAAAAAGTAAATAACGTTTCTTCTTACAAAATTGACAAGTTAAAAAGTTACAAAACAATAAATTAAATATTACATCAAATTTAATTTTCGCAAAATTAAAGAAAATAAATATTTCTTATATTTAAAATGATCATATAACACGTAAGTAAAAATTATGCGGAGTAAAAATACTTCTGTTGAGTTAAACGACTGAACTCTAAAACATTTTTTTCGAATAAAAATCTTAAAGCCGCGAATCATACGGTAATAAATATTCCTTTTTGATAGATGTTATATTTTGCTCTCATCATTACATTTGAAATTACAATGGTAGATACCAAGCATCAGAACCGTAGAATATTAAACCGTTTTAAATTTAAAAATATTTCACATTCCGTGTTTCACTGTGGGGGAAAAAAAGTAAAATAAAAAAGACACATGTTAATCCACGAAAATATAATCTAAGCACGAACGAAAATATACGATAATCTCTTCTCAGTTACCCATGATTCCGAAAAGTGGTGTTTATCTTATAGAAAAGTTTATAAACGAATATATTTTCGAAAATTAAAGAATCATATATAAAAACAAAGGTTTTTTTTTTCACTGCCACTAATTTTTAGAAGCTTTTCGTAGTAGTTTTTATAGTGTATTAATCAGATTTCTCAAACCAGAATGTCAGTCTTTAGGATGTTACCCACATTTTCAAGTAAACGTTTACAGCTGCGCAAATGAATTATACATGCAAGAGTAACAAAATAATATTAATTTTAATGTTAAAGTTAATGCAGTTGATTTATCATGTTTGTCTGTAAAACATGTTTATTGAACATGAAAATGTTTACTTGAGAATTGATAGCATCCAAAAAACTTGTATTCCGGGTTGAAAAAAACTGATTAATACACTATAAAAACTACTCGGAAACGTTTCCGAAAATTCGAGGCAGCAGAAGAAACACTGTTTTTATAAATGCTTTTATAAATCTCGAAAATATATTGATTTCTGAGGTTTCTAAAGATAATGAACTTGTTTTCGGAATCACGGGGGGATTCGGAAGAGGTTATTGTTCATTTTCGTTCATAGTTATACTATATTTTCTTAGATTAAGAAATATCTGTCTTTCTTTTACAATGACTCAAACATAACAACTGTAGAACATTAAACTGTTTCAAATTTCAAAATAGTTCTCATTCCGTGATACAATATAATATTTAAAATTTTCTAATTTAAAATATTTTATTTTCAAAATTGAAACAGAGACAATTTGAGCTTTCTTCTAACGCAACGAAAAAAAAAAAAATCTAATGCAAAGAACTTTCATTCGAAATCTCATATTAAAGAATTAAATAATAATGTTCTGACTTTATTAAAAGAGTTCTAATCCTATACGTGACTGCATCGCGATATTACGATTCCACATTATCATTTCGAGAGTCTTTATATTTTCATTTGAATGTATTCAAATGCAAATATTCTCGTAATTAGCAAGAAAAGAAAGGATTATTGTTATACTGTTTAACGCTGTCTGCTTCGCAAACAATCTGTGAACGACATGGTGTTTAATAATAGGTCTCTCACTCTTCTTTTATCCTCCCCCCACCCCCTTTAGTGGTAAATTACAATTTCTAATTTTTTAAAGATAATACTTCTTGCAAATGCCATTTAAAGAATGAGAATTTCGTAAAGCTTTGTTTATAAATATGTTTTTATGCTCATAAATTAGGTATTTCATTTATTATAAGTATAGTAACAGCAAAAGTATTTCAACAAGCAAGTTTATAAATAATTAAGGATTTTAAAAGCCAAAATTAGAGAAAGGACGTGTATCACTTATTAATAAAAAAGAATAAATGTTGTTATTATTGTTGTTGTTGTCATTATTATTATAACAAAAACTAATTTTAGATTTTGAGGTATAACTTACAAAAATAAATAAATAAATATAATGTAATATAATATAACGCTGATGTCGTATCGATGGCGGCAATGATCTGAACAATCAATTTCGTTTTATCGCAAGTTTTTAAATTCTAAGCATTGTACAATTTCAATTGCTACACCGTTGAATAGAAAAAAAAGGTATTTTCAAATGCAATTTCTTTGAAAATTATATCTCAATTTACTGATTTTTTTAAAAGGTTTTAAAATATTTTTCAAGCATGAATTTCTTAAAATCTATCTAAAAAATGAACGTACAACATGATTATGGAAGATTAAACTCGATTGCACTTAAAACAATGTAAATAGGTCAGCATTTATTTCTTACCGTGTAATATACTGTAACTAAATTGCTAAACGAAATTAAAACTTCACAAATAAATAAAACACGAATTTACAAGACATGTAATCAAATTACGCCACTGAAACGCTGAAACAATCAAAATCAAAAAGTTTGCTTATAAATACTACAGAAATCTTTCGTGATTTACCACTGGCATGGCATGCGGTTATTACGAAAGTACCAAACATGCTTATTGGTGTAGTTGGTGACCAAACTAAGAAAATATATTACTAAATGTAAAAAATCTACATAATCACATAATAAGATCACTAATTATAATTGAATCATAGATAAAATGCTTAAGTGATACAAAGAGAAACATAAAAGGCTTATAAAAAACCTTTTAATGATCGATATATGTTTCAGCGCTCATACGGCGCCATTTTCAAGATATATAACCATAAACAAAAATATTCTCACAAATAAACTTGAAAATAAACTTGAAAACATAAATCACGAGATCATATAAGGATTCATTGCAAATGTTCACGTTACGCATATAGATTTCTATTGATTCACGGATAATAGATGTGAAATAAAGCCTTGTTGGATAAATTATTTTATTATTTTTAAAATCAATTTTTAAAGTCTCGGTTCTATGTAGTCTTACCAGTGCTGTAGTATACTTCTGTCATATTTGATATTTGCCATATGCTCTTTTAATCTTGTTTAAAAATTTCTAGTTGTCATTCCTATATAATATTGTAATGTTCCATCTGCACTGGTGAACGGGATTTCATAAACACCTGATAGGACATGGCTCTATTGGTTTATCATGTTTTCAAATTTATTTTCAAAAATTTGCGAGAATATTTTTGTTTATCGTTATATATCTTGAAAATGGCGTCGTATATGAGCGCTGAAACATATGTCGATCATTAAAAGGTTTTTATAAGCCTTTTGTGTTTCTCTTTGTATCACTTAAGCATTTTATCTATATTATAAAAAATCTGTTTGAGTTTTCAATTTCAGAAGATTTTCACCTACGTTCTGTACATCCGTCATCTTTAACCCAGTTTAGCCCGGGTTGTATCGCCTGGTTTTATCAAACTAAATTTTCTTAAATATTTAAGCGTCTTAAATTATCGTTTACATACCCTGTTTCTTATCTATCTATCTATCTCTCATATTCAAGAGAAATAGTTGTATAGAACATTAGAGACAAATTGTTTCATTGAAATAGTTTTTGTTTTCCATATGACATTATTTTTTGAAAATAACATTAAACGGTCAGATAGTATAATGCATAAGATCTGCATAATTTGTTATGATCTGTGCATGATGCATCTGTTTGTCTTTTGTTTATGTTTTTACTCCTATTAACACAGATATGATTGTGAGTTGGAATCCTCTTTCTCCATTTACTTAAGCAATAACTTATGTTGAAATAAGATATACAGTTGCATGCTAAAAGCGATTATAGTACGTATAAAAAATTTCAAAAACCTTTTAGTAACAAACGTAGACTAGTTTCGTACAATTCCGCCGGTGACATTCTCAAGTTCTGCAAATAATAAATAAACTATTTTTTTTTTCCATAAGTATCCGGGTTCGATCCCCGGCCTGGATAATTTTTCACTCTGTCGGTTTTACGCTTTGTGAGCAATATGAAAAATAACTTCACATGTTTTACATGTTTAATAGTATTATATTTTATTAAATTATATATATTAATATTATATTAAATTATTTTCATTGATAAGGCAGTTTAAATCCCCTTGCAATTCTTTATAAAAGCAAGTTTGTTTGAACAGCAATTTGTTAAGCATATATTTAACATTAAGCTAAGAGATTCCAAGTAAGAAACCACCGGAAAAGAGACCTCAAGCTTATTTACTAGAATTATCCTAACCACAGTGAAATCTAACTAGAAAAATTTTAACCAAGATTCACAGTGCATATTTTTCTAACTATTTTTGTTTCCAGGAAATTCAATGCACGTTTAACGTTCCAGGAATAGAGAAAACACACTTTTTTTTTTATTTTTTTTTTTATTTTTTTTTTTAGAGAATCATTACGTTTAGCAGACCGGTTAAACACGGAAATTGAAGTGGGGGAATTCCTTATTATCGTTATTTTGGAAAACAGCCGTTTGGTAATTACGGGTATGCCGTACTAAGGGTCGTAAAACGGTTGCTCCACCCATAGGTTATTTTGTGTTACGCTAGCTGAGAATATTTTATAATATATTTATTTTCGAAAAAATATCATTCGTCCGTAGCACTAGAATATATTTTATGTGAATTCACAAATATAATATTTATTTCTACATCATTTTACATAAATTTTATTTAGCTGATAATAAATTTAGTTGAATATCAGTGATATATTGGCATACTATAATCACATACGCAGTAAAATGCATTATTTGCTTTGATTTGAATTATTCTGAAACATCATCATATATATTTACTGTAAGTTGCAATTTATTTATTTATTTTTATTTTGTATTATATTATTTTATTTATTTATTTATTTATTTATTTATTTATTTATTTATTTATTTTTATTTTATATTATATTATTTTATTTATTTATTTATTTTTATATTATATTATATTATATTATTTATTTATTTACTTATTATTCATTTATTTATTTTGACAAAAAGCCATTAAATAACACAATTATATCTAGCATTTTTAAGATAAACATACATTTTAATGTCGGAATTAAGTTTATATATAAAATTAACAATGATTAACTTTAACTTTAACTGAATCCATTTTGTTCAATGTTGGTTCTATAAGCTGATGTCAGTACTGATGAGGACATTCCGATGTCGTGGCGAAACATCTACTTTAATTTTTCAAATGTTTTTCAAACGTTTTTATGTATTTATTTTAATTTAAATGTTTTAAATGTAGTAATGTCTGTCAAATGTATCATTGTTAATTTTATATATCTAGCATGTTGAAATAACTTTGTAAAAGACACTTATATTAATTAAAATGAAATATACAATTAAGTTGTTTTATATATTATAATACATTATATCTATATATAGGAGTAAAATATTGAATAGTTAAAGTAGAAAAATGTTTAATACTTCAGGAATTATATTGTGACAATCGATTTTAGTGTTTAAAATTTTTATTTTAAAACTCAATAGAAAATTTTTTAAACACCTTTCACTGGATGAAGACAATGAATTTAATTGCTAAAGATATCAATGTCATCGTCTCATAATTTGGAATATTGTCTAAATTAAAGATTGTTTGATCTAAATTCAAATTCGCAATGTCAAATTACCCTTAATGTTATTAAAAATGTTTAGTATCACTAAAAATTATTTTTTTTTTAATTATTATTTGTATCCTTGAAACTGGTTCATGTGAGGAAATTAAGAAAAAACTCTTTCATTTTATTTTTATATTTCGGCATAGTTTAACGAATTCTCTTTAATGTATGTCTGATTAACGTTTGCTACAATGCATGTAAAAACATACGGAAAACAATGTTAATTAAGAGGGAAGAATTAGTCAGAAACCAAAAACTAGTCGTTGGGGGCCACCGTAATACTTACCCATCATGGATATGCATAATGTAAAATATTAAAATAAAAAATGTGTAAACTACTTATAAAATGCATTGCAATTCGAATAAAATCGTGGATTGATGACGTCATAAACTTCAAATGCTCTATTACTGAATTGCGTAAAAGAAACATCCTTATAACTCCAAAATTGATAATCATATTAACTAACGGTTAACTGTGTCGGATTAAGCGTCTCATTTCCAATTAAAATATATCTTTGAATTGAAATTTGAATGAAATACAGAGTCATGAAAAATCGAAGAGTGTGGAAAATAGGATTACAAATATCTCGGCAACTAATTATCCGATCGACTTCATTCTTTATGCAAAATTTGTGTCTTTTTATTGTCTTTTATATTCACTCCTTAAAATAAACAGTTTCGAAAATTTTTATATACCTTTTAATCAGAACGAATATTTCGAGAGTCCGAAAAAAATAGTTCTGGATAATCGAGGTTACTGAAATTCAATAAGTTTCTTTCCATTGTTACATACTAAGTACACACCAAATTTTAAGTCTCTATCTCAATTTGTTCGGGAGATAGAGAGTTTACAGACGCACAGACAGACGGACGGAAATTTTTTTTCTAAAAATATGTTTCTCGGAATCTCCAGTGTCTGAAACGTGTAAATCCGTCAAAAAAAAAAATTCGATTTACAAGATTTACCCTAAACTACGTATGATGGGTAAGTAATAGCCAAAATTCTAAAATGTGTGAAATACACGAAAAAAATAGGCAAAAAGACGAAAAAAAAGAAGGTAGGAATTGAGAAAGTGAAAAATAAATAGATATATATATATATATATAATATAATACTGAAAAAAGTGGAAATTGGAAACTCAAGAATAAGACAGTAAATAAAATAAAATAATAAATAAAAAATGAGTAATATTACAGAGAGTTAGAGTTTCATTACATTTATACAAATATTTTAATAACAAATATTGAAGAATTGATAACTGATATCCCACTCAATCATTCGATCAGGTAAACACACTATACGTGATCTAACTTTTTATCCTCCCAAATTACTCTCATAAAATTATTATTAGACCCCTCCCGTTGCTCTATATTTCGCATGACGCCGCCCTAAATGGCAATATTTCTATCTCACATCGAAAGCCCTGCAACCATTAAATTCTTAAACATTTATTACAGAACCCGCCTAAACATTACCTGAGAGGTTAATTCGGCCCCTTCTTGTCTGCAGACTCTTCAGTTTCTAGACGTTCACCTCCCATCATAATTACATACGCCCCAAACATTCCCCCATGAATGAATGAAAAGTGAGATTATACAGAATAACCAATAGTTCTTTTTGAAAAACTGTAGTACATCATTAATATTAACATATACGCGGGCGTTTTGAAACAAAGAAAGGTGTGCCTTTACATTACTCTGGACTTAAATTTTGATTTATAACACAGTTTTTTAGAACAGAATGCCTCCTAAAATATTGATGGTCAAATTTTGAAGATAAAGGGAATGAAGGTAATTCGACAAAGAAGATTAATTTTTTAAAAGCATGAAGATAATTCTCTAAGACATTACCTGAATAAATTAATTTGTGATAGATTCTTAATTAGAATAGTTTCATAATCAAATTCAGATAATTATTAAAAAGAAAGAAGAAGAAAAAACTATTTTTTCAGATTTTTTTTTTTCATTTATAATCAAGCATGGGATAACACTTTTGATATTGTGATTGCAATAATTATTTCTGCAATAAATTTCGTATGTTGCAAAAAAGTTTCTGCAAATTTATGGAAAAAATAATAAATTTCTCGGTAATAAAATAATAATTTCTCGTCTACTACTGTAGAATTCACAGCACTAAATTTAGTTGAACTAATTTCATATTCAATGTAACTTTTTCATCTCAGATAAATAATTACATTAAATTAGATAGTTTAAATGTTGAAAGTTAAATTTTTTAGTTAATCATCATCTGCTACAACATCATTTAGAAACTGTATTCCAGAAGCAAGACAAAACTTTCTGCTGGACATTTTTTTTACCATTCTGTTCCTGGCAGTTACATTCTGCAGTTAAACTTTCATATTACTAGGGGATCCAACCAACACCCCCTATAAGGTGTGTTGATCCAACTCTGTTGGGTTAATAATTTCCGTGGTTTAAGCACGTAGTTCAATTACATGTCTGTTAAATTTGTGTTTTATCTATATCATTTTATTTATTTATTAATAAAGTTTTAATTTCGTTGCGGAATATTAGCCGGAAACCAATGCTGAACTATTTATATTGTTTTAGGAACAAACAGGTTAATCTTTCGTAATTGAGCTGAACGCGATAGAGATAGATTTTTAAAAAAAATCATGCTTGAAAATTATTTTAAAAACCACAAAAAATCTTTAAACTGAGATACAGTTTTCAAACAAATTACATTTGAAAGAACATTGTTTTCGTATTCGACGGTGTAAGAAATGAAATTGTGCGATGTTTAGAAGTTTTAAAAATTGCAGTAAAAATGAAATTTATTGGTCAAGTATTGCCACTGCCAATATCACATCAGATTTGCTCATGAACATATTTTAGTTTTTGCTTTATAATATAGGATTGATAGAGTACCAACTCAAGTTTATCAGAGCTTCGTATACTACTTCTCAATCGGATGTTAAAAATTTGCTTTTAAAAAATCATCCAATCGTTAATGGCCATTCGTTGTTGTAATAACAAAAGTAGGCTAATCAACAATAACTTTGCCACAAGGTTAGTATAATTTACAGTTTTAAACTGAATTGTTCGCACCAAGTTCCATTCACAAAAATATCTTAATAGGCTGCTTTTGGGATTTTTTCGTTTTTGTAGGAATTTAAAATATATTCATCATAATGTATGGTTAAAATCAGAGTTTCAGAGCTCTAACTCATAATGAGCAAAATTAAGCTTTCCTAAATAATTAATTAAAAAAAATATCAGATGTTGTAAAATGAATTTTTTTTAATCTTTATTAAAAATAATAAAAAATATGTTTATCTAATTTTTTATTATTTATTGCAGTGTCAAACTCATAAAGGTTTCTTCATATTCAAATTTAACGAAAAATGAAAAAAGTTTACAAATTTTTCTTGAAATGGCTACAATTTTTTTTTCTTTACTAATTTACAGATTTATATTTGCATTTTTTAGACTTTACTCCGCCGATTTTAAATTTATTACTTAATGATATTATTTTACAATTTTATCGATTTATATCTATATATTCACTATATTAAAATCATTTTACAGAAACATGTTTACAAACTTTAGACTTTACTACGCCCTTTTAAAATGTATTGCTTTATGATATTATTTTATTAATTTATAGAAATATATCCACATTTTCACTATATTATATTCATTTTACATATACATTACAAACTTTAGACTACGTCCTTTTGAAATCGATAACTTTGTGTCATAGAGGTTTCCTTTGCTTTCGGTTACTACGATTTTAAGCTAGTGTGGTAACAAAAAATCGGACATTTCCTCGTTTAATGCGATGAAAATTTTGGTTAGTGCGCAGAGCATAGAATGAGATATTCCTTTTTTCATTCAAACGACTCCAAATTGACTTAAAAATGTAAAAGAAAATCAGATGAGAAATGAAAATCAAATCGAAAATCAAATTTAGTATTATTCTGAAATGAAGAAAAAACAATGCACTTTACAATTGATGAGTTTGTTCTAAAATAAGTTAGAGAAATTTTGATAAAATCAAATTGTTTTACACAAAATTTAAAATGAAATCATAAAGTTTTAATAATTAATCTTACTGTAAGTAAATAACAAAATTAACCCATAGTTGCCAAGTACTATGATTTTTTTTTTTTGTCACCCACGCGGAATTAAACTTAAAATCTATTTTTGTTTCTTAATTTTCACTTATTAAAGCAGTTCAGACATTTATGTTAATGGCATAGTTCATGTAAATTAGATAATTTCTTAAAAAAAAAAAAAAAATCCTCATCAAACTGTAATATGAACTTTCCAACGACAATACATCAAAAAGTATATCGTATCATTATTACAGTGTCTGTTTATCTGTATTATGTTTTAATAAAATTGATTGTAGACTGTAGTTTTTCCCATTGAATCTAAGTTTCGATTAGTGCAGTTAAATCACAGAATCAGTTAACCGCACTAATAAAGGAAAATAATAAAGGAACTGTATTTTATTATTTTAAATCTATTACAAAACTTATTTAAAATAATACGATATCATAAAAGTATTATCAATTAAGAAAACAACAATACCGAATTCTAATGAAAAAGAAACGAATAATAATTATTAGTTATACTGGGTTTTGTTGGAAATTAAATGTCAGATTTTATTTCTCTTTCTTTTTCAATGTTAAATTGTATTTAGAGTTATTGGAAAAAGTCGCAGTAATGAACTAGTTTGTTGGATTCAGGAAAAAATGATAAAAAGATGCAAATGAAAATTAAAAATAATCTAAAGATATATACAGGGAAGTATAAAAATATCTACATATGTTTTTAATATATTCTGTCACTATATGCTAATATTTTTTGCATGGTGGGGTTAGGCAAAGTTAGAATTATCACTGAATATTCTTTAAAACACTTTCAGAATCACCATTTAAATGCAAGTAAAATATTTCTATCCAATTATAATCCATCCCATATAATATCCAATATTATAATCCATGTTTATTTATTTTTTACTATGATTTTACTATTAGAAACAAACAAGATTTTTCTCACATGTCTTCTATTCATTCATTTCTTATTTAATGAAGTATATTAAAAAAATGTATTAAAATTCTATGCATACTTAAGTCAATGAAAGAACCTAGAAATTGTTTGTTTTTGTCTCGAAAGACAATAATGTCAATGAACTCGGTTACTTCATAAGCAGATAATACTAGTCTAAGTTACTTATCTTGAAAAACGCAGACTCAGCTCTTCATTTCACTTCTTAGATGCCCTTGAAGCAAAGTGCAAAAGTTGCGTCATTCAGTTATCTAACTCAAGGTTTTTCTGCTTTACAGTTTTGGTTTTGGAGTTGCATTTAATATCTATAAAGTTACAGCTTGTTTATAAAAGATTCATCACCGATTACCTATGGCTTAAATGCGTAAAAAAATAGGTACAACCTTTTACGTAAATTGAAGAGATATTCTTGCATCGTTAGATGTTAACAAATGATTTTTAAGTAATGTTTTCAAAATAACTTTTATTATTATTATTATTATTATTACATACTATTTGGAAGTACTGCTATAATTGCATGAGATGATTGCTCGGAATTTTATCATAACGTGTTACAAGTTTTATAAGGTGAAATACAAATAAGACAAGCAAGTTATACGCAGTTTTTATCTCTAATATTCCAGCAGAAAAAATGCGCCTTTTTTTTTTTTTTTTTTTTTTTTTTTTAATAACATTCCATTATTTTATTAACCATGAATTATTTTTGTCAAAAATGTTTTACAACTAGGATACTTTTCTTTTCATTTCCTTTTCTCTTTTTTATTTATTTTTTTTTTTTTGAGGGGGGGGGGGGAGGTCGTCGCTTAAAAAAATTATTTTAGATATATTTTCATCTAAGAAAATGAATATTCTAGAATAAGATACTAATACTTTTTTACATAACAGATTCACATAAAATAATTAATTAATGAACATAACATACACAAAAGGTACTAATTCAGAAGAACTGAAAAAAGAAAGTAAATTTTGTTATGCATTGTGTAACGAAAATTAAAAATAGAAAAAGATTCGAAAGAAATTTAACATCAATTGTTAAAAAGATATCTTAATGACAAAAATAAAAATAGGCTTCGAAATCCGAGAAAAAAAAAATAATAGCAAGAAATAAAAAAAGAAAAGAATGCCATAAATTGATAAAATATTCCAATTAAAAGTAATATAAGTAATTTAATGATACAGTTTTAAATATTACAGTTATTAAGTATTTTCAAACTTCTAACTATAATTCTATCTAAATTTTATAATTATTTTGAATGAAAGTAATTTTTTACAAATCTATGTTTATATGTTCATTAAGATAAAATATATATATTCACAATAGAAACGTTAAGCATAGATACTAGCACCTTTTTTACAATGCTCAAAGTCATAAACTAAGCATCGCATTCAAATAAAAATTATTCAGAGTGCACGTCATAAAGAGGAGATAACCAGAATATTTGTATTTCAATCTGTTAAAATCAGTATTTTTATATAGATTTAATCAGTAGAAACACATATCTTAGGACGTTGAGTTTTAAAGAAATTTATACTAAATACAAGTAAAAAATATTTTTTTTTAACTTTGACTTTTAACAACAAGACAACAAAATATTAAAAAATGTAAATAAAACTAATAAAAATCATTTATTAATATATTTTATTTTACGCACCAAAGTTTCTTTTTCTTTTTAAGTTCTTTTTTTTTTTTTTTTTTTTTGGTTAAACACGTCCGTAAGCATTATCGTTTG
This sequence comes from Maratus michaelseni, assembly GCA_963931845.1. NCBI lineage: Eukaryota > Metazoa > Arthropoda > Arachnida > Araneae > Salticidae > Maratus > Maratus michaelseni. The sequence goes on from OZ007587.1 coordinate 329,433,046, forward strand.
ACTTACGTCATACGATAATGCTTATATTTTACAGTATATCTTATACAGTATAGCATTATCGTATGACTTACGTCATACGATAATGCTATACACTATAAGATAAATACTCCACACGTCACACTTATCCAGATCTACACATCAACATGTACATATTCACATATTACAACATCTGTATATCTATCTAACATGTACATCTGTACATCTACACATCTACATCTTCATGAGTACATATCTACACATCTCAAACCTGAAGCAATCAAAAGTTTAAATAATAATAATAATAATAACAATAATAATAGTAATAAAAGCATCTAAACAGATGACCTTTGCTATAAGGTAACGCTATACGCTATAAAAACATACTCTACACATCTACATATAAAATCTCTACACATCTACATGTACATATCTACATATAAAATCTCTACACATCCACATGTACATAACTACATATACAATCACATTTACATGTACATATCTACATATAAAATCTCTACACATCCACATGTACATAGCTACATATACAATCTCTACACATCTACATGTACATATTTACATCTTCATTAGTACATACTACAGCTAAAACCTCGATAAACAAAAAAATAAATAAATATTTAACTAAACCTTTAGTTTATAACTAAATTCAAGAAACTTCCATAAATCTGCCTATTACAAATTTTGATAACAACCTTTTTCTAACAAATAAAAATAATAATGACCACTCCGTCGCTAAAAATAATAGACAAAGTTTCTCATTTTAAACTTAAATGAATTCAGAGTAAAATCAGAAGACAGCTAAATATTTTCAGACATTTTCTCCATCTTCTTTTTCGTATATCTCTTTAATTATGCGATTAAACAAGCACTCTCTTTGAACAGAAGCCAGACGACACTAATCTGAAATACACGATATGTAAACATTTGTGTTAGACAAGGTATGCAAATACAGATTTCTTTTCGTTTTCAAAAGTTACAATACAATAGCTACATTTACAGAGTCATGATTATTAAACAAAAATTTTAATGAAAGGAAAGCGAATCCTGTCACTATTTTACGAATTACGGGTGTTAATCGTGAATGGAATATCAATTTTTGAAAACATACTTTTCGCTGTATAATCTAATTATTTTTGTAAAATAATTAGACAATTAAATGATAATTATAGACTCGATGTCAACTATAAAAATATCCTCATTGTAAAGAATGTCATTATGTCTATCTGTTCAGATTAATCTGAATCTGTATGGAAGTATAGAAATGGATATATTTATTTTCCTCAAATATTTGCCCATGACGAATTCAACTAAATGCGCTTCAATTGATTAATTATGTTTAATATTAAATTCATTATATTCAATGTAAAATTTATAGAATTTTTAATATTTGATTTATTATGTTTCATGCGAAATTCAATAATTTTTAATGTTTTATTCATTATGTTTGCGGCAGAATTTATATAATTTGGAATATTTTATTAATTATGTTTCATGCCTAATTCTTCTAATTTTTAATTCAGAATTTATATGATTTTTAAATTTTAATTCGTTATGTTTCATGCAGAATTTATAAAATTTTTAATGCAGAATTTAATTATTTTTTAATATTTAATTCATTATGTTCCCGCAGAATTTATACAATTTTTAATATGTAATTCATTACGTTTTATTCAGAATTTATATGACTTTTAAAGCAGAATTTATATAATTTGTAATATTTAATTCATTATGATTCATGCAGAATTTATATAATTTTTAATATTTAATTCATTATGTTTCATTCAGAATTTATATGCCTTTTAAAGGAGAGTTTATATAATTTTTAATATTTAATTCACTATGTTTCATTCAGAATGTATATGACTTTTAAAGCAGAATTTATATAATTTTTAATATTTAATTCATTATGATTCATGCAGAATTTATATAATTTTTAATATTTAATTCATTCTGTTTCATTCAGAAATTACATGCCTTTTAAAGGAGAGTTTATGTAATTTTTAATATTTAATTCATTGTGTTTTATTCAGAATTTATATGACTTTTAAAGCAGAATTTATATAATTTGTAATATTTAATTCATTATGATTCATGCAGAATTTATATAATTTTTAATATTTAATTCATGAAGTTTCATTCAGAATTTATATGCCTTTTAAAGGAGAGTTTATATAATTTTTAATATTTAATTCATTGTGTTTCATTCAGAATGTATTATGACTTTTAAAGCAGAATTTATATAATTTTTAATATTTAATTCATTATGTTTCATTCAGAATTTATAGGTTTTTTAAAGGAGAGTTTATATAATTTTTAATATTTAATTCACTATGTTTCATTCAGAATGTATATGACTTTTAAAGCAGAATTTATATAATTTTTAATATTTAATTCATTATGATTCATGCAGAATTTATATAATTTTTAATATTTAATTCATTCTGTTTCATTCAGAATTTATATGCCTTTTAAAGGAGAGTTTATGTAATTTTTAATATTTAATTCATTGTGTTTCATTCAGAATGTATTATGACTTTTAAAGCAGAATTTATATAATTTTTAATATTTAATTCATTATGTTTCATTCAGAATTTATATGCCTTTTAGAGGAGAGTTTATATAATTTTTAATATTTAATTCATTATGTTTCATTCAGAATGTATATGACTTTTAAAGCAGAATTTATATATTTTTTAATATTTAATTAATTATGTTTCATGCAGAATTTACATAATTTTTAATGCAATATTTTCTTCTTGTATGAACTTATTAAAATGTCATGTAATGTGATCGAAGATATACTATAGATATGCGTTATTTTTATTAATATATCTTACAAAAATTAATAAAATATACACGAAAACAATAGTTATCATATGTGTAATATAAAAAGATACCCCTACAAAGTTACATCTATTGGAAGAAGATATATTTATGTGTTTATATTTATACACTACAAAAAAAGGTGTTGATTTCACAGTATAATACTAGCACCACAGTATAATACTGGCCAATGCGCGGTAGCGTATTACTACTTATTTTACTGTTTATTACTGTTAATTTTACGGTATAATACTGGCAGCTGGGATGCCAGTATTATACTGTAAAACCAACACTTTTTTTTGCAGTGTTAATAGTGTATCACACATACTATTTTTTTTTCTCTCTCGATTATGGAAATCATGCGAACGAATATATTATTCCATCTGTAAAAGTTGATTTTACCAAAAGCAGAAAATATTTTCTATGGTCGTTTAATCTTTTATAGGTCAATGTTTCTAATTAAGAAGACAGAATTGAAAAAATACTTTAAAATTTAAGTTAATTTATACAAATTTCAAAAAGCTTGCAGTTATAACTGAAAGACGCACTTTTAAAAAAGGCAAATGTTTCTTAATCTACGAAAATATAATATAAACGAAAATACACAATATACAATAACCTCTTCCGAGTTAGCCATGGTTACGAAAAGATCTTTCTTTATCATTAGAAACCACAGAAACTAATCTATTTTCGAGAGTTAAAGAATTGTTTATAAAAACAAAGTTTCTTTTGTTGCCACTGACCACCTACTCAGAGGCGATTTCGAATAGTTTTTATAGTGTATTAATAATTTTTTTCCAAGAAGAATATGGGGTTTAGGATGCCATGCATTCTCAATTAAATATTTTCAGCTGCGTAAATGTATTTATACATCCAAGAATAACAAAATAATATAAATTTTTAATGTTGATGTTAATGTTAATGCTGTTAGTTTATGTTTATTATGTTTCTTGTAAAACATGTTGTTGAACATGAAAATGTTTATATGAAAAAAGCAAATAAAACTTTGTGCAAGAATATTAAAAGGCAGAAAATCAATGTTAAAAATGCACATATAATACACAAAAAAAGCAGCAAACAGCTGTTTCGAATCAATAAGCGAGATTCTTCTTCAGTGCGGCAAAGAGCAAAGCACAGCGTGCTAGGAAAAGCAAGACTTGCGTGGCCCAGTACATGGTTCGTGTTTCTAGAGGGGCTCACATTGAACACTTATAACTGTGCTGAATTTAAACTTTCAACTGTTAGTTTTGATTTCTGATTAACAACAAAGTTGTACTTTTTTTTTCTTTTCTTTTAATAGCCCTTCAAAGTTGGGATATTCATTTGTAATCACCCTGTATTTCACTGTGTTGTAGATTCAAATATTTGATAAAGAAAAAATATATAGTTATCAATTTGAAGATTATTTTTATTGAATTCAAGTGATTGTTTCGTTGATTCAAGAATTCAAATAATTATTTTACTAATGTTATTAATTTTGTTATTAATTGTTTTATTAGTAATTTTACCACATAAAAAGTTTTCATGAAAGTATAGGAAATAAATAAATTAATTAATTAAAAACTGTAAAGGTATTAAAGTATGAATGCTTATGCACTCATTAGATTTTAACTTTTTGTGTTTTGGTTGCCATTCATAGACTATTTAGTTGAGATTTAAGTAATCTTTCTTTTAGCAGTCAATTTTGCCATTTCCCCTAATTTATATATATATATATATATATATATATATATATATATAACTGAAAACATTTTTAGAATTTGTCCAGATCAGAAGCACATTATCTTGAGTGAGAATTATCGCAATAGTATTATTGTACTGAATTCCCCTTATTCAAAGATCTGTTCGGCGAAAAAAGTTATTAATTTGAAGAATTTTCGTTGAATATCAATAATTATTTTATTATAAATATTTGTGAATGTTTCTGCATCTTTTAGCTTTTAATATTTTGTATGTCATCCATAAACTATCCATAACAAACTTATCCAGTATTGAAAACCAATTACTTTGATCAATTGTGGTTAACAAGGTGAATTTGAATGAAGCATGGAAAACATGATTTGCTAGAAAAATTAACTTTAATAGGATTTTTTCATTCTCTGTTATTATTCTGATTCTGAATGTATTTTCAGCGAAACCACTGTTGCTGCAATTTTCAAAATCCATTGTTATGAAAATATAGAAGGAAGTTTTTGAAATAAAAAACAGATTGCTCTGAAAAACAAGTTATTGTGTTACGTAATCTGTAAACCGACTTCAAACATCATCACAATTTAGGAAAAAAAATCTCAAAACAGAACCTATGAAAACAAACTTGCATTATCTACTTGCTTCATGCCTGAATAATTTTAAAGACTTCCCAACATAGTTGAAAAGTGTTTAGGACTTCCGTTTGTCTGTCTGTCTGTAAATCTGTCTGTCTATCCGCCTGTCTCTGTATGCTGTAACGCTCGTAAATATACTTCGATTTCCATGTTATTGAGTTTTACTATAACATTTCTTTACTGGGGATGAAGTGTGTAGATATCATAGTTTGTTTACAGAGACACGCAAAAAAATTTTTTTTACATTATTGCCTATGGGTAGAAATAGTTTTCGGTGCATTTTAATAACGGCCCGCTGCTTAAAAAATATAAATGAAACTTATATGCTTTCTATTGAATAAGCAATAAGTAGCATTTATAGTTCGTTTACAGTTACACAATAAAGAATTCTGCTACAATATGATGTACAGGGGGGATGTTTGTAGAGTATTTCATTGACGTTACCCTACTTAAAACATAATTGAATCTATATGCATCCCTCAAATGCACTACAACATGCTTTCTATAGATTCTGGGGTCATTTATCATTTACTTACACAGATACACAAAAGAATTTGGTTACAGAACTGACTATGAGCGATAATTGTTGAAAGTGCGTTTTTATAATGGTATTTTGAGCTTGTATAAATTTTAGTATGTTACGTGATGTATATAAACTCTATTTATCATATACAAGACCGCATAAAAGAATTCGTATTCATCACCGTCTATAGATAGTAATTGCTACATATTATAGATAGTTATTGCAGATTAGTTATTACAGAATTAGTATACATCACCGTCTACAGATAGTAATTGCTACAGATTATAGATAATTATTACAGATACAGTAATCGGATTTTTAACTGTGTCATTTTTTTTTCTAAATTGTTTACTTAGATGGATATTTCATTTCATTGCATTAAAAAAAATGTAACAATATTCTGATTAGTGTTGGAAAGTATGTCATAATCTATGCGTATCAGGATGAAGTCCTAGACCCCACTTTGTTTGTTTGTTTTGGCTTTAAACATGTTTTTGTTAGTGACTCCAATATGACTTCATCTTATAACTTATCAAAAAAAGAAAAAAAAAATTATAATTTAATGACTTATGAAAATTCAATATTGTTTTCCTCTTTCTTTGTAATTCGTTGTTTTGTTTCATGCATAAACATATTTGCTACTTTCCTGCCGCATTTCGTGTCAATCCCAGCAGTACTTGTCGATTTTTTCGCGTTTCACCGCTGCGTGCTTAACTTTTGGCAGTGAGTGTATAACTTAAACCCTTTAAAATAAAACATTTTGAGGATTTGTAGATCATTCACTTGTTTAAAGTCCTTAAATTTGTTATTGCGTGAATTTGTGTTATTGATAATTAAATTGGTATTTTAAGGGCGCTAACGTTAGTTCCATATTTCTGAACCAAAATTACAAGTCTCCTTATAAAGTATCAATTTAAGAAAATGGGCTATTTTTTCATCTATCTATATTCTATAGTGTTGTTTTGTTTATGCAAAAGCAATAAATGTGGATTCGTAGTGTTATTTTAATGTCAGGTCCCAAGAGGTTAAATGATATTTTAAAACTGTGATACATTTCAATTAATTCTGACAAAAAAGATAAATATTTTACACCATAAAGAGAATGTAATTAAAAGAAATAGGAAACATTAAAAATTAATAAAAACGATTCAGCTGTTAAAATAAATAAATTACGAATATTTTTACTTTATTCCATTCACAAAAAGATTGCGTAAATTTGTTTAGTTAATTTTTAAGAAGTAAAGCAAGAGATAAAAAAGAATCACTTTTATCTTCCGTTTCAACAACAACAACAACAAAATACGTGGCTTACATTTAAAAAATAAATATTTAAACAAAATTAACTATTTACAATAAGTCTTATCTTAGAAATAATTTACTTCTATTGATTAAACTACTACGATGATACATTTAATATTTTTAAACATCAATAGAATAGACTTGTCTCTGAAATTATATTTTTAATACTTTCCAATAAAGTCGAAAAGTGTTTATGATTTTACTTCGTCTGTCTGTCCGTCTATCCGCGCTCTAACTTCTGTTAATTTATTTGGATTTCTGCGTAATTGGTATATGCTATTGAGGTTTACTATAGGATAATGTAGTGTAGTCGTAAAAAAACAAACAAAAAAAAACAGAGGGCATACGCTATAGGCAGTGTGTATACGGTAGAGAGTATACGGTATTAGTTTTATTCAAGAAATAGAGGGTATATTGAGTTCCTTTAAAAAATTTCAGAATACCACCGTATAACCTCCACTATCGTTGTATCGGGGTACAGCTTACACTATTACTCTTGGCAAATTTCTTGGCAAAAGACACAAAGTAGTTCAAAAGTCCCAACAAGTCCGCATTCAGATCAGATTTCAAAAATTCAGAAAAATGTAAAAAATTGTCGTGTCGGAGTGCGGGTGAAATTTCTTAGCAAAAACTAGGTAAAACATTTTTTGAACTATTTTTTTTCTTTTACTACAAAACATCCGGTACTTAAATAAGCCTTGTGGTGCAAAGCGCAGTTCTATGCGATATGTTGTTAATTTTTTTTTATGATTTTTTTAATTGTTGATTTATGGGACACTCTGTGAAACTGCGTAACTGGGAAGAAATCATCAAGCTACATTCATTGTTATAGAAAAACTTGGTAATGTTCCTGGTATTGTTATGACCATCTTAGAGATAATGAATCCTTTACGGTTTTTTGTTTCAAAGTCAATTATTTACAGCGTGTTTAATATACGTTAACCGTCAGTCTTCTTTCATTTGTTGCTCCTAGTGTAAATTGTTTTGTGTATTTCTATCAAGAGTGTCACATTTGCTAAATGTATGAGAATTTAGCATTCTTTTATATATTTATTTTATTTTATTTATTTATTTATTTATTATTATTATTATTATTATTATTATTATTATTTGTGGCCATCATCATTTCACCAAATATTTTATCCAACATGTTATATCATGATAATAACCAATGTATATAATATAATGTATATAGATGTGTGTAATATATAATATAATGTATAAAACATATACATTTCACATACGCAGTACACACACATACGCAGTTTCGCATAATGTACATAATGTAATAAGAAATTTACATTTTAATTAAATAAACTTTGCTGTAGGAATGAACAGGAAAGCTAAAATTAGTCGCATGTCTTCCTTCGAACGTGCTTTTGTATGGCATTTTTAAACCAATCCCATCCCAATATCTCTGCCCCAAAATAACGATTGCAGATAATATTTAATGGAGATGTATATATATTCGTTACCCTTTGCCAACCTGCAAAATTTCGTTAGAATCCGTGTGTAGCACTTCGTGAATGTTCCTGTAAGAAATGTTTGTAGAATATAAAAAAAATATACAGAGCTGCGCAAACGTTTGATGCATTACCACCACCTATGCACTCTAAAAACGACATTTTCAAAACTGAGCAAAAAATACTCAAATCTGAGTATGTCGTATAATCAAAAATGCTCCGAATCAAAATTACTCAAGTTTGAAACATGATACTCATTTTTGAAAACATGCATACACTCAAAATAAAACATTTATGCTCATATTTGAGTACGTCCATGTTTCAAAAATGAGTATAAACTGACTTCTACTTGCTCATTTTTGAGTATTTCTATGTTTCAAAAATAAGTTTGAACTGATTTTAATCATTTTTGAGTATGTCCATGTTTCGAAAATGATTATGAACTGATCTGTATGTGCTCAGTTTTAAGTATGTCCATATTTCAATATTCTGAGTATTTCTGGTATTTCAGAATTGAAAGCATTGAGTCGTCATATTTGAAACAAAAAGTTTCATAACAAAATGAAAACATCGATTTACTCAGATTTGAGCGTGTCATTTTTCTCAGTGCGGATGGTGATTGCCAGAAGTTCGCTTTTAGTTATGTTATGCGTTTTATAGCTGAATTAAATATAAATATACTGTGTGGTGTGTATCAGAATCTATAGACCATATTCAAAATTGTACAAAAAATATCTTAACGACTGTGGACGGTAATTGCTGAAATTAGGTTTTGAAGTATGTTATGCCTTTTCTTCTTTCAATGTATCAACACTGCAAAAAAAGTATTGATTTTACAGTATAATACTAGCAATGCGCGGCAGCGTATTACCGCTTACTTTACTGTTTATTACTGTTAATTTTACGGTATAATACTGACAGCTAGGGTGCTAGTATTATACTGTAAAATCAACATTTTTTTTTCTTGCAGTGAAATTGCATTAAAATATCCTGGAAGTGATTGAAAGTGTTTCATAATCTGTGCGTGACTATTTATTTTCCTTTCTGGTTAAATATTATTATCTGTAGAAAGGTTTAATGAATTAACAAAATTTTAGGCATTTCAGTATTTGGGTATAAAAATTCAACAGGTATTCAGACACTGGATTAATTGTATACTTTGAGAGATAAAATTTGAATAATATCGATTATTTACGAATTTTAATCTCCATTACTCAGTATTAAAGTATTGTAACATATAAACCCCCGGGTGCTCTCTGAGTATAGAAATGTAAGTGTCAATTCTTCGAAATTGTGGAAGCTAGTAATCAGCTTTTACAGCATTTGATAAGTCGAGTAAACTATTGTAACAGAAAGATATATTATGAAACATTTTTAATAGAATTCCTTTTATCGATAACATTCCTTGAATTGTTCAGGAATTGTGAATTACCTCATAAAAAAATACAATTATCTTCATCGGCAGAACATAAATTTTTTATTGCACTCATGAAGAAAAGGTGGCGAAATAATTCTCTTGAATTCTACGAATGATTGAGAAACAAATGACAGAATATTTCATTTTTACTGGCGTTTAAATAGACACAGTGCATATATGAAATAGAAATTTCAATTTTAGGAAAGCTTACCCAAATAATGCATGGCAGTAAAAATGCTTCGTAAAAGATATATATCCTGAAATACAATTTTTCTGACATCAGATATAATAAAATTAAAAATCATTAATATTTAAATGCTTAATGAGCAAAAGTTTTATTATTGCGATATATTTTCGGATGACTTCTTTTTAAACTGTTGTTGAATAGTGAATTGCCTCATAAATAATTCATCACAACCAGTTTTCACCAAAGACATAATTCTTTTACATGTAGCAAATTATTGTTTTCAACTTTATGAATGAATAGTAAAATGGCAAAATATGCTATTTTTTTTCAGCATGTAGATAGACATGCGTAAAATAAAAAAAGTGATATAATTTATGCACGAAATAAGATTTTTTAGATAAGACGTAATTGTTTATATCAGGGGGGATTTTTTTTAATAACACTTCTTAGGGTTGCTTGATTTTGAATTATTATAAAGCTATTTTAAAATATTTAATTCTTTGAATTTTAAACTAAAAAAATGAATTCTTGATTTAATTACGTATATCTTTTATCTTTTGTTAGTTTGAGTACTAATATAGTAAAAAACAAAGCTGAGAGTTTTAAATAATTAAATAAAGCGACATAAGGAAAATGAAAGTTTTCTGCAGATTTACTCAGCTCGAAAATGAAACATATAACATATCTTTCTTTTTACATATTTGTATGGTTCGTTAGAGGTAAATAAACAAATAAATTTTGCTAATGTATAATTTAAAACAGCAAAGCAGATCAAATATCTTCCCATTTTCATGTTAAATGAAATTATATTGAAAATATTTTCAGTAGATATCATTACATTTGTAGTCAGTAATATAGTCTATACAGTAAGGGAATTATGAAATAATTCTGCAGAAAAGAAGAAAATTTTCCTATTAAAACAAATTTGGCGGACCTATCATTTTGCAATACCAATTTTTATATATTGCTTTCATTTTTGTACATATATTTGCTATAACTTTCTGTTCAAGATAATTTACTTTTATAACAGCATTTGCACAAAATATTATTTAATATTCTAATGCAATAATGCAATAGAAATCTTAAAATTTTGGTGTGGACTTATCATTTTGCAATGCACAGTAATGACTTGTGATTGTGTAATGATTCTGACACGCAGTAAATGACTATGTGAATTTGACATTCAACAGTCAGAAATAACTAAAATGTCGAACAGTCAAACTAACCCTATCTCGGGAAGAGCCTAACGTATACTATAAAAATGTATCATTTCTAGTTTTTGTTTTAATGCTTATTTGCTAACTAGAACAGTTTCCTATAATCTCATTTCAAGAGGCGATATTAAATTTGGAACTCAATTCCAAATTGCCATACTTCTATGTCAAGCAGAAACTTTTCTCTATAAAATTATTTTTTTTTCACTTCGTTTCACATATGAGTACATTTTAAACGTGATGTAGGCGTGAAACTAATTATTAACTATAATAATACTAGAATATTCAAATCTACATTGCTTTGACTCTGAATAACAAAACATTTAATAAAATCGTTTCAGTTATTTTTATCCAACTAAACTGCAATAGTTTTACATTTACTTTACATATATGCCATAAAATATTTTTTTTTTTTTTATAAAATGATACAAGAGAATTAAATCGAAATGAAATAGAATACTAGCTATCAACTTATTATTATTACACTCAAAAAAGTGTTGATTTTACAGTATAATACTGGCAACCCAGCTGCCAGTATTATACCGTAAAATTAACAATAATAAACAGTAAAATAAACAGTAACGCTGCGATAACTTCAATCATAATGAAATTTATAAGCATCACAGAGGTGGTCTACAGCCTGTTTTCTATAGAATATAGAGTAACTAGCATTTATAGTTCGTTGACAGAAACGCACAAATGAATTCCATTCCATTATGATCTATGCGGAAAAATTGTTAGCAGTATATTATTTCAAAGAGGTTACACTATTTCAAACATAATGAAATTGATATGCACCACTGAAGTGCACTACAAAATATTTTCTATATATTATGGAGTGCGTAGCATTTATCATTCATTTACAGAGATACACAAAAGAATTTGATTACAGGACTGACTATGACCGATAATTGCTAGAAGTGCGTTTTCAGCTATTTCAACTTTAATCTTAACTAATTCTTAGTGTAATTACACACTGCAAAAAAAAAAAAAAGTGTTGATTTTACAATATAATATTGGCACCCCAGCTGTCAGTATTATACCGTAAAATTAACAGTAATAAACAGCAAAATAAGCAGTAATACGCTGCCGCGCATGCGCGGTCGCGTATTACTGCTTATTACCGCGTATGACTGCGTATTACTTGAATGCCAGTTTTATACTGTAAAATCAACACGTTTTTTATTTTTTTCACTGTATTATTTTTATTTATTTTGTAAATTACGGCGAATTTTTGGTTAAATTACCTTTAAAAAAATTGTATTTTCAATTTAAGTTGAATATTTTAGTTTTTTGTATTAGGAAATACGCTGTTTATTGTGATATACTAGAAAGATATTTTTATTTTACTTTTAAAAATACAGTGCAACATTGAAGAATAAACAGTATTTTAATTTATCATAAAGTTGTTTTTACTTTAAAAAGAAGAATGGAAATCCTAAAAATAATAACTGCATTGCATTTATAATTATTATTATTATTATTATTATTATTACTATTATTGTAATTATCTCCCGCATCTTATAAACCCTTATGCATTTATTCGAGTAAATGATTTTCGTTTTTACTTTTATCTTTGTCATTGTAGTTGTTATTATTATTCCATACTATTAGATTGGAGCAAAAGTTCCCGTGACTGAAACTTATCAGAATATTTATAACAAATATTTTGATAAATGTGTCTAATATATTTTATGTTAAAGTGCGTTTTTGTTCTATCTGATATCGCAAAAATTTGTTTTTCTCTTTCTTTTGGTTGTAGAAATAATGTTAGATGTAAATATTAGCCATTTTAACATACCTTATTATTTATTAGCTGCTTTTTTATTTCCAACAGATAATGTACCTTTGCGCGCATACTCAGCACTTATCCTTGTAGCACGATATCATTTCATCATATTTTTATTAATAAATGATTAAATAAATAATATAATGATTAATTAAATAAGATAAATGAGTAATTAAATATAATGATTAATTAAATAAGATAAATGATTAATTAAATAATATTAATAAATTATGATAAATATTTAAATAATCTTGTCTTACGTCATTGATGGGGTAAAACCGCATGGATATCTTAATCTTACAGAAAATGAAAAGGTTAAAACTAAACTAGTAATAATATTTTAATTTTAAGTCTCATGTCTAACGATTTAATATTGAAAGACAAAATAATAATAACTTACATTACTATTTGAGAAAAGAAGTTCACCTCTTTATCAGCTTTATAAAAATCATAATCAACTCTTGTCCACGTGCTTTAGACTATCTTTTCTTCAAACATTATTTACGAGCTTTTCAGTTATTGTTTTCCAATATCCCTTTTTATCCCATATCGGATATCCGGATTTAGCCCGAGAGACTGACAGTCGGAAAACAAATAATAAAATTGCATCTATAAATGTCAGCAACAGTTTCACTGTGGGAAATAAATCATTGTTAAATGTGTTACACACAATACTGTAAAAGTTTCAATAATTTTAAATGTGTTCATGTTTAAAAACTTTGAAAACTAGGAAATATTAAAGAAAAAAAAGAAAGAAAGATGGCATAAACTTTTTACAGAAACCACACAAATGCCAGTTTGGAGATGCAATAACGAATGTTTCTTCTTCTGGATTCTATTAAGAAGCTCCGTATACCCTCTGATTCTCAAATAAAGCTATAGAGTATACTCTAGCCATGAACGTTCATGACTCTATAGCATATAGCTTCTGCCTATGGCGTATAACGTCAGGTTTTCTTACGACTACAATACTGGATCTGAACTGTCTATAAAGGGTGGGTCCAAGTGAGAAGTCATGGGGGAGGGAAAGGGGATCATGAATCCACGTCGTTTGTCATGGATTCATTCGAATGGAATCGAATGGAATTCGAATCCATTCAAATTCGGATGGAATCATTTCGAATCATTTCTCAAATAAATAAATATAGTCATATTTTGCCTTACACAAATTGAAATTAATATTTGTATAACACTTCATTCAAAAGTGTATTTCCTCCCTCTCCATCGGTTAAAGGGGGGAAAAAAGAAAAGGGTTTGTATATGCTTTTGGCCATAAGTCCTGATTTTTAACACTCTTCTTCAAAAAGTGACGAAGTTTTGTTAGTTTGTGATTTATTAAAATTCTGAATTTTCATTTTCATGAATTTTAGTTTATTACTGTGTCTTATAAGCATTCTCTTTATGTATTATTTATTATTCCATACCGAATATTAACTAGACTGGAAGTAATGCATCTCTTGCCTGATCGTGAATTTATGTTCCCTGCGGACATTACGAATGAGTGCGAAGATGAATTTTCAACTGCTTTTACACCTGCAGTCTCGAAAGTTTCTGCCGTTCCGGATGATGCATAGTTTGATATTTCACAGGCAGTTTACGATGATCCTACCAACTCTTCCAAGGATTTATCTGCCATTAAAAATATAAAAGTGTTGTAGATGCTCTTTACTTACATCAGTCATACCGAAGAGGCTCTAGATCAGTCATACGCAACGGTTTCTTCTCGTGGACCGCAAATATATGTTTGTTATTACATTAGGTGGGCCGCATAGCACTATACTTATATAATGGTGTGGAAATAAAGGTAATTAAAATAATAAGATAGCGAAAGTAGTATAACGAAGCAATATACCAAAATTGCTACAATCAGTTTTATCAATATAAAAGTATAAAACGTAATAATAAATGATGCTGAATTATCCAGTTTTAAAAATAAAAATTCAGGAGTTTTTTTCTTTTAACAAATTAGAATGATATCTTTTAATATTTTTAAAATTTTTCAACATAGGTGAAAAGTGTTTATGAATTCGGTTTGTATTTCTGTCTGTCTACATGTTTGTCCGTCCATGCTCTAACTCGCCTCGGATTGGCATACAATTGATATATGTTATTGAGGTTTACTATGACATGTTCGGTATTGAAAATGAAGTGTGTTGCAGTTATAGTTCCTTTACACGGACACTCAAAACAATTTCGTTACATTACGGTCTATGGGGAAAAAATCATTTGCAGTTTATTTTAATGGTGTTACACTATTTCAAACATATTGAAATTGATATATATCACTGAGGTGCACTACAAGAGGCTTATTATAGAATATGGTGTGCATAACGCTTACAGTTCCTTTTCAGGGGCACTCAAAAGTATTCCGTTACAATACGGTCTATAGGGAAAATTCGTTCGCAGTTTATTTTAAGAATGTTTCACTATTTCAAACATACTGAAAATGATATATATCACTGAAGTACATTACAAGAGGTTTACTATAGAATGTTGTGTGTATAGCATTGATCGTTCATGTACAGGGACACACAAAAGAATTCGGTTAAATTACTGTCTGTTAATAATAATTGCTGGATGTGCGTTATTAAGTACGTTTTCAGTTGCGGTGTGCGTTTATAAATTTTATTAATTTTTGACCTATTTAAATATTTTTTTTTATCTATTACTTGGTGTGTGTATAAAACCTATAGATAATATACAGGGCAACACAAAACATCTTAAGTACATTTCCGTTTATTGAGGGGAATTACCAAAGGGGAATTTTTTACTATGCTATGAGTTTCCTAAATGAACTAAATTTTAGAATTCTATATATTATACATAAAAATCTATTTATCACATACAAGGCTGCACAAAAGAATTTGAATATTTTACCGAATATTGTTTGTTCTTCTGAAATTGGGTTTTTAAATGTGTTATGCGTTTTCCAAATTGTTTATTTAGACATCATCTTTCACCTTAATAAACAGTAAAGATGTCTAAAAGTATTTTGGAAGTGCTGGAAAGTGTTACATAATCTATGCTTAAAGAAGGATTTTTAGTTCTTGTTTTAATGTAAAAATGGGTATTTGCAATTTTAATTAATTGTATATTATGTTTGATTAGTTTTGAAGATTAAAAACTATATTTGCACCACTGATACGCAAACAGGATTACGAGTAAAAAGAGTTTCTGACTAAGCAAATGACATTTAGGAGGTTTTAAGATAAATTTTAGGTAATTATAAATAACATAGCAGGCTTTTATGTGCTTTCTGTATAAATATATAAAACATTAGTGAAGGTCTTAAATACCTTTTATGCGCATCGCACTTTTAATATTTATATACATAAATGTGGAGTAATGGTTATGTGTCTCGGCCCGCATATAACAATAACAATTCGGTGTACCGCCGCAGACGGGTATGGTTGCTCTAGATCTAGAGTCTAGCTCTAGATTATAAAAACGGCTGTTTTTCTAAGATGAAAATATTCCATAATACAAGTGCACTAACACAAGAACACGGAAACAAACAAAGCATAAAAATATAATGCTTCATCAATTAATTTAGTTTAATTTAAATTTTGAATTCGATTAACACGGAAAAAAAACTTTTGTTGTATTTTAATTTTTATTATTGTGAATATCAGGTAGATAGATAACATTTATTAATGGATATAGAAAATATAGATGAGAATGAACTTTCTAGAACATTGGATCATGTTTTTCATTCTACCAAAAGTATATATATTTATGATGGATGATAAAGGTGATTTTTTTTCTAATTGACCAATTTTGCTACGGGCGTTCGTATAAAAATTTAATAAGTGTAACTTTTTAAAAATTAATGGCAGAATTATTTCATTAACACAACCTTGTATACAACCTTATTTTGAAGACTTTTGCAATTTATATTACTACGTATCTCCCAAAAAGTGAAAAAAAAAAAATTAAAGTGCATTTTAGTCTCGTTGGGGCACTCTGTATTTATGCCAAATTTTAGTAGTTTTAAAAATCGACAGTCTTTTGATTTTCAGTTTCAGTCATGGATATTAGAAATAATGCATAATTTATTTTTGTTTAAACTATTATAGCGTAGTGAAAAGATTAAAAATGACGGATATTACTTGGACATTTCATATTTTTTCCAAATGAGAATTAAAAGACAATTAATTACAAACTAATTTTATTGCTGTCAGCCTTTGATGAAAAAAAAAATTGCAGAAGCCAGTTATTCAGAAAAGTATGAAAAGTCAATAAATTAAGCTAAGGTTTGAAAAAATAAATTTATTTGAAATCATATTTTCTGTTATATCTGACAAAGTATCCATCATAGTCCTGTAATTTTTAGAAGTAAAATTACACGCGATGAAAAACGTTGGTGAGTGTAAAAATAAAAACCCATAAATATATCTAAAAAGTTGCATTAAAAAAAAAAAAAAAAAAACGAAATCGGTTTTGAAAAAACAAAAGAAAAGAAACATTTTAGAAGTATTCTTATCCCCTTCCTTAACCCTAAAAACATTCAATATGCAACTGTATATAACAAAACAAAAAATAAAACAGTTAATGCAAACTGTTACAGACAAGTTAATCGAAAAATCCCGATTTTTGACCCCAATAAATAAATAAATAAACAAATAAGTAAAATCAAGAAAATAAAATAACTGACAATATAGAATAAATTAATTTCGATAACGTAGATAAAAATATACATATGTAGACTTATGTAGATTTAGATTAATAACAAAACAACATTCTTGAAGTAGCTATAAATTAACCGAACAAAAGATAAATTGTCCTGTTTAAATTTTGATAACAGACAGTCTAATAGCCACAATTTTTGAAACTTTTTAGAAGATAAAATAATTAAAAAGACAGAATAAATTAATTTCAATAACACACACATATGAAGAAATATATGTAGTCTCATTTAAGCTTAGGTAACAATGTTTAACAATGTAACACAAGTCTGGATATATAACAAAGTAAACATAATAATCGGGAAGTAACTGTAAATTAAGTGAACAAAAGATAAATAGTGTCCTTTGAGAGTTATTGCTAGACGCTGTAATAGCTCTGCGACTTCTGAAAAAAAAAAAAAAAAAAAAAAAAACATCGCACGCTATTTTACTTTTACTAGTTTGTCAAATCCCATTTCAAAAGGAGTAAGAAAAAAATTACAACGTTTCACAGGATTTCATAGAGAGATCGTCCGAGCAGTGACCCGAAAATCAAAGCCAGACGTCTAAAATGCGAAGGTAAAAAAAATATATATAAGCAAGCCTTTTCTAACGTCATGCATTTTGTTTTGTTATTTGTCGGCGTCCGTTGCAAGAAACCACAAAAGGCACACCCAAATTTCCGAAAACTCTTCAACAGGGGTTGTATTTGTAGCATAACAGTGAGACGTATTTATTATATGATATTACTAAAAATATACTTTTTTAGGGGGGAGGGGTAATAAAATATAAAAAACATGTATTTAAAATACAGGATTTTATAGAATTTCTTATATGCATGAGTGCGTAAAGTTAAAAATTAATGGTCGTTTCATGATGTGTGGTGAGGGAGGCTTAAAGTTAAAAAAATTTCCACAAGTCGCCATTTTGGTAGTGATTTTCTCTTTATGTAATAACCTTAGTTAGAATTATAAAGTTTTTTTTTTCTTTTAAATTATGTTTTAAGTAAGCATAACAATCGGGAAGTAGCTGTAAATTAACTCAACAAAAGATAAATCGTGTCCTTTGAGAGTTATTGCTAGACATTGTAATAGCTGCGATCTCTGAAAAACATCGCACGCTATTTTACTTTTACTAGTTTGTTAAATCCCAATTCAAAAGGAGTACGAAAAAAAATTACAAAAAAAAAGCAAAATATAAAAAATGTATTTTAATTACATGATTTTATAGAATTTCTTATATACACGAATTCATTCGTAAAGTTAAAAATAAATAGTCGTCACATGGGGCGTGGTGAAGAGAGGCTTACAGTTAAAAGTTTTTCCGTAAGTTGCCACTTTGGTAGTGATTTTCTCTTTCCCATCCTGATTTAATATTTCGTAATAATCTTAGTTAATGTAGCCTATTACACTGACCATGCGTCCTTTGCTTAAAACAGCATCCTTTCATTCGTAACTCACAAAAGTAACACTGTGTGTATCACTTGTGGGTGACAATATTGTGATATAAGGAGTCGGATGCTCGAAGGGATAAAAAAGAAAACATTAAATTTGAATATCTTAACTAATGAATAACATATTATTTTCAAAAACCAAAAACAAAATTGTTTGGAATTAATAAAATTTTGGTCTCCTTATTATATTATGGTGCATATGATTGATATTCGAGCTTTCAAAGTAAATATCGCTGATATGAAGATTTCAAAGCTAAAAAAATACGCAAACTGCATTAAACAACATTTTTAATTAAATATTATTTTTAGACCCTTACTTCGAGAGTGTAGAAGGTATTTGAATCTCGAGGAATTCCACAAGTAAAGCAATTACAAATTTTGAAATGACAGAAGTAACGAAAGTGTACAAATTTAAGCGTCGACGTGTCAGCTTTTATTAGTAAAGCTATAAAAAATCTCCGATTCAGACTTCCTGTGAAATACTGCGTTTTTTTTTTTTCCTGTTTTTACATTCAGTTATACTCAGCAATCTCACTTATTTTAATTTTCATAATTGCAGCGCCTAAAATTATCCCCCAAAAACTAAACTTAAAAATATTCTAAAATCTAATATTAAAGTTTTCATTTACCTGAGTAACAAAGCATCTCGTTTTCATTCTTTTATTTATTTTTTTCAACACTTTCCAACATTGTGGAAAAGTGTTTATAAATTCGGTTTGCCTATCTGTCTGGTCGTCTCTAACTCTCATAAATATACTCAGATCGCCATGTTATTTTAATATGTTATTGAGATTTACTATAGAATGTTAGGTATTGAAAATGAAGTGCGTAGAACTTATAGCTAATTTACAGGGACGCACAAAAGATTTACGGTGCTGTATGGTCTACGGGGAAAAATCGTTTTTAATGATGTCACAATGTTTCAAACGAAATGAGATTGATATGCATCACGGAAGCGGTCTACAACATGTTTTCTCAGAAGTATATAATAAGTAGCATTTATAACATAATTACAGAGACTCATAAAAGTATTCGGCTAAAGAACAGACTATGATCATTAAATGCAGGAAGTTCGATTTCTGCTGTAGCATGCATTTGTAAACTTATCTAAATTTTTAGTGTATTATGCATTATGTATAAAATATATAGACCACATACAGGGCTGCACAAAATAATTCGCACGCATTACCAGATATAGACAACAATTGCTGAAAATGGATGTTTACTGGGTTTTGTGTTTTTTTAAATCGCTTAAATATCTCATTTGATTGTATGAAAAAAAAATGAAATATTATCATAAAATTCTGTTAGTGTCGGAAAGTGTTTCATAATTATGGGGAAGTTGTCGTGTTCCTTTATGCATATAGAAGAGTTATCGTGGGAAGTAAGTTCAGGGGGTGATTATTGAGAAGATGTCAAAGTTGGCGAATCCTTTGAAAAGACCTAAAGGATTTACTTTTACGGAGTGAAACAATTTGTTAAAACAAGAAGGTATAGTGGCACTTGGTTGTTTTGGCAATCCGCAGAGTGCGTTTCCTGGGTACTGAAGTACTAAACAGGAGTGTAGTTTTCCCTTTTATTTTGTATGGTGAAGCAAGGAAGACGAAAATCACATCACTAGAGTTAATGTTCTTTAATTGGAGAATGATGTCACACTTCACAATCTTCCACAATAGTGATATTTTGATCAATCAAAGTTTCAGATTTTTTTAAATGAATCTGATGAATATTGGTGAGGTGACATTTTAAATTTAAAGCCAGAGGTGAAGAACACAAACGCGATCCAAAGAATAATCCAGAAATGCTGTTGAACAGGTCCGATCAAGTTCACGTAATCCAAAGAGTTTTTAAACCATCAAGAGGATTTTTCATTATAAAACCAAAGGGTGGCCAAAGGGGCCAAGACATTTTTAGATGTTTATGAGATGAAGATCAGAGGGCAAGTGTTCTATCCGATATGAAAGTGGGCGCAAGGAAAAACACGCCAAGCGAGATACATTTCAAGCCAAGAGAATCGCATTTTTTTGCGTGGGAAATGTAACCGTTACTTATATACATATCAACTTCATAATTGACGTCATTGGAAGGGAAAAATCTTTTGGCGAAGATTGCACTTTGGCTAAAAAGAGAGATTAAGAATTTTACCGTTAATTATTGTTTTGGGAATAGGGCTTTCGAGGAATGCAGCAAAGGCGCCGTTTAAATGCTATAGACATCTGGAACAATATGCGAGACAAAGCTGACCATGAAAAGGAAAACATTTTATGCCTTGTATAATTTCATTTCTTTTGATATGTGGGAGACCGAATAAGTACGTTAATGATAATTTAAAAACAATATGCATGATTTTGACTAAAAGTCTTTCGTTGAAAGAGAAAGATAAAAAGGGTGCGCTTTTTAACAGCCGGGAATGTATATGAATTACGATTATGCAGAAAGGGGAAAATATATTTGATAAAATACATAAAATATAGATTGCTTTAATTTTTTGAAAGGAATATATATGGTATCTTTACCATATATATATCACCCCCTCACAAGATTTTGAAAAATTTAGAATGTCACCCTGTAAATATAATACAAAATATCAAAGCAGAAAATAATAATAAAAATAAAATAAGTATGCATACAATAATGTAAATAATAATATGTAGTACTACAATAATATCTTCATATTAGTATGATAAATGGCCATACATTTTTCAAATTGCAGCAAAATATACTTTTAAAGTCTTTGAAAAGTCTTTTATCCATATTAGAACTAATGTTAGCTGCAAACATATTTTTTTTTTTGTTTGTTTTCTTGCAAGTTTATTCATTTTACAATATGATGGTGCACCTATATAAATAAACTCTTAATTGTTCATTTTTTTTTTTAACACAGTCTTTAAAAAGAGTTCAAGAATGAAAAATTACAGCTGCATTTTTCTTTGTAGGTTTTCTCACGTGATTTTATTTATCAACAAACATGAGCATGATAAATGAGTCTTTAGTGCACAAAATTTTTTTGTATTTGCTTAAAAAGTTCACAAGTTTGCACTATATTATTAAAAATCTTAAATGAAATGTAAATACAAAAATTTCAAAATAAAAGAAACACAATTACAATTATACAATGATAATATAGAGATTATAAAGATTATAAAGATACATATATAAAATATTAAACGTAAAAAAAGTTTTCGTGTAAAGACACAGGAGAGATAATAATGATGCAAGACATGGGCATCGAAAAAAATATCTCCCCTTAAACTTGTTGTAATAACAAGGAAGAGACCGCAGTTTAGGACATTGGTCATATTCGGGACAGGGCGCATTTAGGGAGAGGGGTTTATTTTTGGTAAACCCCCCTTGCTCCGCACATATTTGGAAACTCCGCCTATGATTGGAGCGACTCGGGTTCATCTACGGGTTTGAAAAAATAGTAAAATTGGGTATACCAATTTTAACAAAGTTTTGCTCTCATACACAATGGAATAAAGACCCCCACATGGGTAATAATTTTGAACGGGGCTTATTCCGCAAGGGCGAATAAAAACTAAAAAAAAAAATGCAAAATAAATCAAAGTTTTTTTTTGTTCAAAAACCTAAAAATCCTTCCATAGACACGTTCTAGAGTGAAGAGAGCATAAAGTCACATTCGGGATAAATATATATTGTTTCGAAAAATAAATTCTCAAAATAATTCATTTATTTTAAGTTATTTAAAAATTCAAAGATTAAATTAAAAGGAAAATGAGTATTAAATTCAATAATTGAGTAATTAATTTGATTTTTTTTTTTTTTTTTTTTTACAAAATGCTAAGTATACTTACAAATGCAGAGAGTGTTAATAGAATTATCAAATGTTTAAATTTATAACAATACCTATTATTCTTAATTTATATTATCTATATATTTTATTTATTTATTTATTTATCCATTTATTTATTTATTTTTATTTTTATTTTACTTTTTTAACAGGATTTTAAATTATACGAACTTGCTAAACAAGAATATGGGTGGAAAAAAATCTTTTGCCAAATAAACAAGTTCTGCAGTACTGCTACATAACACATAAACAATGGACCAGCCATATCACAATAAAAACAAATAATACAATACTACATAACATGCATGCATAAATACATAACTTTAAATTCATAACTTCGTCAATTCACAAAATATCAAATCCGCTTAAATTCATTATCAATCCTTTTTATATTATCTACAACTTTTATACTGACAAGTTTTTTATAGAACCATTCCTTACAGCAAAAAAAAAAAAAAAAAAAAAAAAAAATTAAAAACAAAAAATCCCTGCCGGCTTCGCCTACAGGCACAGGTATATTTCGAAATGGGCGGTCCCAACTGCCGCATCATGGCAAAAAGGTCATTTCTTCTGCAATTCCCTATAAACAGGCTCCCCAAGGTCTTCGTCTACGAAATCTACCTGTGACTGTAGGCCAAGCCGTCAGGTTTTTTTTTTTTTTTTTTTTTTTTTTTTTTTTTTTGTACTGTTTCAATTATTTCTTATTATTTAATGCAATTCATCACTTCTATCCTGTAAGTCTTTATTTTTTTTTTTTTTTTGCGGAAATAGTCTGCATCGGTTTTTTTTTTCTTATAACATATTATATATTATTTTTTAAAAGAAATACAGTAAAACAAGTTTAAAAGATTAAATAAAATTCTACTCATGCATCATTTCGTTACTTTAGTAATAATTTACAACTAAAAATATAAAAAAGAAATTCATATTTACTTTAAACTGTTGCATTATTCATATTAAATATGAAAGAAAGTTCCTATAACCGTAATTTGTCTGGCTTTCAATTAAACCTTTTTTTAAAAGAAGTACAATGCCAAGAAATATAGTCTAGACTCTAGACATCAAAGTTTATGATAACTTAATTTCGAAAACAATTTGCAATATCACAAAATTTTTCTACAATCAGAAATCGACTAACGAAAATTGATGTGTTTCCTTAATGAATATTTCGAAATTATGTAGAATATTAAATTAGTTTGAGACTGAACTGTAATTTGTGCTGTCTGGTGTGTTATGTAAAATAAAACAACTTAAAAAAAATCATAATTATATGTTACAAACTTTATATTTTCATGCTACCAACCTTCCGATTTTTTCTGAGTCAAACAAACATGTTTTGTACCAGAAATTTTTATTAATAAATGAAATCAACTGTGTATAGCATAGAAGCAAGATCCATTTTATTAAATAAGTTTTCTGGTTCAAAATATGTTTATTTGGTGTGATGAAAAAGCAAGGATGGTTGGTAGTTTATGTATTTTGGAAGCACTCTAAAAGCTTTACTCCATAATAAGGCAGTTAGTGCAAAAATACTACAAAAATATCAAACATTAAATTAGTTCATCCCTTTCAAACTAATTTAAGCAATTCGTTTCAAGCAGTTTTTGAATTTATAATGTAGATTACGTAATTTTCAATGTAGAAATCAACTTTTTAAAATGCCAAAACACAAAGAAAATTCTTCTACACTGAACAAAAAAATATACGCAGTTTGTAGCTCAATAAGATCGTAATTTGTAGCTATAGTGATCACAGTTAGTTTGTATAGCTATAGCGATAGTTACAAGATACGCGCCGACCTTTTCCTTTATTATTATGACTAAAAATATACCATTTGTGACATATGTATCTTGCATAATAATCAAAAATTATTATTGTTACTTTGTATAGTTATTGTAAGAAAAACATCCATTTCTTTATAGAAAAGATATCGTTGACTTACAGGAAAATTCATAACTATAAAAAGAACCAGAGAAAAAAATAGTATAAAGTATTGTATTTTCAAATATTTTAAGCAAAAAAATATCAATACAAAGAGGGATTTAGTTCTAACAGAACACTGATTTTGCAATTTATTTCTCAAAAAAAAAAAAAAGTATCTTCTTTTTCGTGAGTAAATTAAAGGTTTGACTTATACACCGAATATACCCGAAATACACACATTCAGGGTTAAAAATAAAGGGTAGACTTACACTTCGGAAAATGCTGTATTTAAATTTCATAGTTATATCCCCTGCTACGACCTGTCGATTGTGACCTCTGAAAATATTTATTGGAATTATTCGCATGTTATTTATAAAACCACCTGCACGCTAGGGCTGGGCGATATATCGATAAAATCGATAAAACCGATATAAAATGCATATCGTGATACCGATATCAAAAAAACCTACCCAACGGTATATCGGAAATATCATAAATCTGACGAAAACCATGATATTAAAAGCGCTTCCTCCACTTCGAGTATTCATGAATTAACGGTGTGAATTTTCTCAGCCTAAACCACGATATCAAACAGCGGTCCGTGGGATACCGTATTCATGAATACACGGTGTGAGTTCTCGCAGCCGAAATGATTTTTGAAAAGGAGAAAGAGTGATTTGTTTGGTGTGTATGAGACGGCTGGGATACCGTATTCATGAATACTAACGGTGTGCGTTCTCGCAGCGGAAAAGGTTTTTGAAAAGGGGAAAGGGTGATTATTCGGTGTTTATGAGACGGGTAATAAATATCATATAGTCTTGTCTACGGTTTCGCCAGTGACCACTGACAGTAGATGATATATCTACTCGCATGCTATGCGGTGTGGATGAATATTTGCTCTTTGTTGTTGAATAATGTGTGAATTAGGCCGATGGAAAGAAAGGAAGTATTTTATTTCTAACAGAGGATTTAATGGGACACATGAATAAAGAATAATTCAGACATGTTTTTATTTCTTCTTTATAATTATTATTTTATGAAAAAAATTATTAATTTCTTAGTAGTATTCATTAATATATATTCTAGGGCAAAGAAGGATTTTTAAAAATGCAGATATTTTTACTTCAATACCGCGAGTTTTTTCTTTCCAGAATTTATTTTAAAAATCGCGTTCGCATCATATATGTGAATATTTGGTATCTGACTGTCTCTGTATATATGACCATTGGTCACTGCCCAAAAATTGTTTGGTGGAAATTTTGCATTTAAATTTTTTAAAACCATTAAGCATTATTATGTTTTATTTGAAAACGGTGGAAAGGAATATTATGCAAAGTCTTTAATTTTAATAAAATAAATATAGTGAAATGTTTCTTCCCTATTTTTATCCGATTTACACCCCCCCCCCCTTCTTCTTCACAAATGAGATATTAAAAAACAATTTACGCGAAGGCGCGGCAAAAAAAAAAATGTATATATATATATTTATTTTTTCATAATTATAAGGTAAAAAATAATCGAACATGCTGATTATTCATTTTTTAATTATTTTTCATACTTCCATCCATTTTTAAGATTTTCTTCGTGCTTTTTTCCATTATTTTGAAACATGTGCTTGGTGACTATATAATACTCTAATCAGTCTTGAATTTAAAATTTTTTCTCAGGGAGGTATTTCGGAGGTTCGGGATGGCAGGTCGTGGTGGGGGGGGGGGGGGGGGTATATCATAGGCGCCGTTGAGGGAGGACAATTAATTGCCCCTCCCTGAATTTTGAAATTTAAATCTTTAAATCTGTAAATTTTTATGTTGAAAAAAAATTTAATTTACTTATGCCCAAGTAGCATGATTAATTATGCACTACCGGAAGAAAGAACTATGAAATTTTGTTCACGGGAGATCTGCCCCGTTGAAACTCCCAACAAAGTTTTTATTTTTTAAATTTTGAGTTTATGTGTTGAAAAATTATCTCCTCTGACGAAAAAGAAATGCAAATATATATATATATATATATATATATATATATATATATATATATATATATATATAGTATATATATAATATATATATAATAAGTATATATATATATATATATTTGTTAAATTTCTGTATTGCATGTTGGGGGCTAGCAGAACAATTGTTTTAATATCTTATACCTCCCTGTGTATCGTCAGCGTCCATGGTATTATGGTATTCAGAGTGTACATAGGGGGGGGGGGGGTTGCACTTTCGGACATTAAATAACCGAAAATGTGGAAACTCTAGGGGCTCAGTGTCACCCCTGAATTCATCACTGACTGTAATGCTAAAGTAAAACAAATTCTGTTTAAATATTTTACGTGATAGATAATGTTTCTCTGAAGTGTTTATTTCAGTTATTTGAGATTTTGAATATATCAGTACAGGAAATTGCTGATTGTTTTAATGTAATATATACTGTTAAATTTATTATATTATAAATTGAGCGGAGGAGGGTGTGAAGCGAATCAATAATTACAACGAGCAAACCGAAAGTATTTGTTTGAATTGTTGTAATAATCAGTCTCATTACTTTGTTAGAGGTTTCGCAAGCAGCTAAAATTTCATAAAGCGCAAATTGGCAAATAATTTAGTAAAACTTATTTTATATTATTTAAAGAATTTTTTCATGCTCTAAAAAATGTTGTATATAGAAATTGTTCTCATAATGGAATATGGTGGTATTTAAAATTTCCATTTTTGATGCCAGATGCAATTTTACTAGCCCTGGTCCCTTGAAGGCAAAATTTTTATTCATTGCCACGAATGATATCTTTTAAATATATCTATCAGTTTTAACCATATATTTTGTCGTATTTCAAGCAAGTATAATTTTAGCGACTCAAGCGGTCGCCCTAATTCGCTTTCGTCTAAAGCCAACCATATTGTGGAAATACGAGTAAAACTGATTTTTTATTCTTTCTTTCTTCTTCTCAAAATATTCTTTTATTTATTCTGCATATTTAGTTTTAATATCACGATATATCGTCATATCGCGATATTTAGCTGACGATATATCACGATATTGAAATTGAGATATCGCCCAGGTCTACTGCACGCAATGCAGCTGGAAAGAAAAAGTAGGTAGCGGGATAAAAGAGAATTTGTTTCTAAGATCCTAATTGAAATATCGTAAAATAAAAAGTCTTCTGGACACATGCAGTGAGATTAAAAATTTTATTAATTTAAATTATCTCATATTATATTATGCGAAAATTACACGAAATTTTCTTTCAAAAGTAGGGAGCGCGAAAAATACGCGCATAGTAAATTTAACAAGTAAATACGATAATAAGCCAGTGAGTTACATTTTTAACACTTTCCAAAATAGATAAAAAATGTTTATACATTCGGGGTTTGTCTGGCCGCTCTCTAAATCATGTAAATATAGTCGAATTGGCATATAATTGATATATGTTGTTGAAGTCTACCATGGCATCTGCCGTACTGAAAATGAAGGAAGTGTACAGCATTTATAGGTCATTTACATGATCATTTAAAAAGATGCCGTTTCTTTATGGTCTATAAGGGGAAAATCGTTCGCTGTGTATTTTAATGGTTCTATTTCAAACATATTTGAAAATGATAATTGATATACATCACTGAGGTTCATTATAAGATGCTTATGATGAGCATAGCATTTATTGTTCATTTACAGGGACACACAAAAGAATTCGGTTATGGGCAATAATTTGCTGGAAGTGCGTTTTCAATTGTAGAATGCGTTTTTAATTTAACTAATTTTTTGCATATTACTTAGTGCGCATAAATTCTATAGATCAAATACAGGGCTGCACAGAAGAATTCGAGTACATTTTTCGCTTATTGACTGAAATTGCTGAAGGGGAAATTCCAGATGTTATGCGTTTTCTAGCCGAACTAACATTTTGCATACTATGTAGTATAGATACGAATCTGTAGATCATATACAGAGTTGCACAAAAAAAAAAAAAAAAAAAAAAAAAAAAAAAAAAAAAAAAAAAACGAATATTTTTCCGACTATAGATGGTAATTCCTAAAATTGGGTTTTTAAATGTGTTATTGCGTTTTCCAAATTGTTTACTCAAACGTCATATTTAACAATATTAAACGGTGAAGTTTTGTTACAGTGATTTGGAAAGTGTCTCATAATCTTTGTTTGACGCAGGATTTTTCTTTCTTGTTTATAAAGTTCTCTATGCTAAATTTAATACTGCAGTGACTTCTCACTAATACAGTACTCGATTACGAATTTCTCAGTCATAATGTGCCTTTTTCAATGTCCAGGGAAGAAGAATTGGAAAATAGTGCTTTATATTTCTGACATAGAATCTACTCTGAGCAGTCTTACTGTGTTTCATACGTATAAATTTGAACACTTGAGAAAATTTATAGCGCTTTTCTCTTTGAGAAACAAATAATTACCTTTTCAGGATTTTATTCTTAAAAACATCTTGAAAACAGAAGTTAGTGCTCATGGTTCGTGAAAAATGTCTTAAGTTTTTATGCAAATATGCTTTAAAACTGCTGAAATGTATTATAGAATGCAATCATGCATTTTAATGAATTAAAAAATGTCGTTTTATGAACATGGCTGAAGAAAAGCAAATTAATATCGACAATTTTTTTTTAGAAGTGTGCAGGTAGCTTACTCTTATATAAGTAAAATAAATAATGTTTCTTCGGAGTAAAGTGCATAATATAATTAAAGTATTGGGTTTTTAAACATAAACAATTGAAAAAAAATGAAATAGCTACTTGTTAATTTTTTAAAGATACTATTACAGACCTATCATTAAAAACATTTATTATGGGAAATTGTATTATGCTAAAAAACTTTATTAGTGTCTTTTATGTAATTTATATATATATTTTTTTAATTAAAACGCAACATTCTCTCCTTATACGCTGATCTCTGTCACGCTCCGGTCTTGTTTTAAATATTACATCTCTTAAATCGTGCATAAGTGAGAGGTTACTGTATTAAAATTAGTAGAAACGTCGATAACAAATTAAATATCTTCCGCATTTAAGTGTAAAGATGAAAAATCATAATACATATATATTTTAATTTTTACTAAAGTAATAATAATTTAAATTGAAAATAGCTAGTCACACCCCCCCCCCCCCCCCCTCCTTTCTTAAAATGGATGGGCTAATTCTTAGAGCGGCGTATTTTAAATACTTCTCGAATCAGTAGATCTGAATTTATATCAAGTTAAAAGCTAATTATTAAGTATTTTGAAACATTTTGTGTATACATTTTACTGTATGAATAACTAAAATTAATAATGAATAAATGCCTGACATTTTAGGTTATAAAAATAAATAAAATAATGATTAAGTAATATTTTTGCTTTTATTAAAAGCAAACACTTGCACATTCACACATATATGTATAACTAAAAGTACCTCTGTAGGTAGGTATTTGAATTAGTGAATAATTAATTAATAATATTTTTGTATGTATGTATATATTAATAGCTTAAAATTTAGTTTGATGCAGTTTCGTTTTCCGCCGAATCTCGAGAAAGTAACGAAATTCGGTTTTGGTTGGGTTTCGGCCGGAAAAAATTGTTTCAGTCCTTCACTAATGGCTGGTATAGTAAAAATTAAAATTAAGTGTTGCAATAAAACATTAATTTCTCTTTGCATTGCTTTCAAATGCGAGGAGTGTGTAAAAATGTATTATTATACTTAGGTTAGACTAAATAGATGGTGAAAATAAAAATATACAGAATGAGTAAGATACTGTTTGAATTATGATTGCACATTTTTGAAATTACGATTTTGTGCAAAATATTTTAAGAGTGCCTTGCAAAAAATTATCAACATGATATTATTCGAAATAGCAACGTGCTATATTCAAAATAGCAACGTGATATATTTGAAATAGCGAGCGAATAGATTGGCAATTTTCTTAAACAACTAATGAAGGTTGACGTAAGCTAGTTTGATGTACATCAGTGCCACTGATAACAAGCTCCAATGTGTATGTTTTAAAAACAATTCACTTACAAGGAAGGTCTTCTTAAAGCGCATACTCAAAATATTTTGAAAAAAAATACTAATGAAATTGCTCATGCATGTACGTTATAAAGGATCAGTCAAATTTAGCTGCTGAATTCCAATAGAAAACCTGTAAGAAAATAAAATACTTTCGAGTATTTGGCGCAAAAAGACGCAATTTGGCGAGCAACACTTTTTCCTCGCGAAATGCAAGCGATTTTAATGCATTTGAAAACTGCTTGTTAAATAAGTGTTAAAATGCACATGGTTTTTAATTAATTTAAACTTAAACGATGAAATAGCTTATTATTATTTCTATAAACTTATATGATATATATATCATCTGCATGTTGCTGCAGTTATTTAATTTTACGCGGTTTCACCGGCTGGATAAATTTTAAATGTACTTTAAAAGTAACTACCTGATTAAGAACGCTGTCGTTATAAATTTCTATATTGAATAATAAGTCGCTGTTTCCATGGCAACAATACCGTTCTTCCACACTAACAATATCGAAGCCGAATTGACAGTGCTCAGAATCTGGCTTTAATTTTGAGTTTGAAACAATTTTAATCAATTTAAATTTTGCACTAAACGATATAATAAGATATTACCCTGTATACCCTGATTAGACCCTGTATATTACATGTAATTTCATGTAATATACAGGGTGTCCATAATTAAACGACCCTACTTTAAAGTTGTCTACAGACGAAGCTATTAGTCAGAAAATTGTGAAATTTTGTGAAGGGCTCATAATGAAAGAATGGGAATTTGTTTAAGCGAAAAAAAATTAGTTCCAAATTTCGTCGCCAGGGGGCGTTTTTTTAATGAATTACACATTTAGCATACATTTATGATAGGTTGCAAATTTTATTACAACAAAATATGTTGAATATAAATTTTTTTCGCAACAATTTTTTAGCATTTAACAGAAAACACTGAGGTCAACTGTGGAACATGCTATCTTACGATTCCAGACGGTAGCTGAAAATGATAGCCGTCATGTGGAACATGTTTTGTTGCAATAAAATATGTAAACTATCGTAAATGTATGCTAAATGCGTAATTCATTAAAAAAAACGCCCTCTAGCGGAGAAATTTTGAACTAATTTTTTTTCGCTTAAACAAATTCCCATTCCTTCATTATGTCCTTCACAAAATTTCACAACTTTCTGACCAATAGTTTCTTCTGTAGACAACTTTAAAGTAGGGTCGTTTAATTATGGACACCCTGTACATATAAATGTATATGACAAAACTGTAATTATAAAAGTGTATTTATACAAACTATACTTAAGTTTATATTACTGTGTTAAACTTACTTAAACTAGCTCAGTATGAAGAGTAAAGAAACTTTTTTTTATTAAAGAGTATTTATCATAAAAGCGTTTTTTTTAAAATTTCATTGTGTCGCCAACCGACGATAAATCGCCAAAACAAATGAAATTTGTATTATATTTTTACGGCCGCTATATCGAAGTTCCGCAAGAAAACATTTTATAGACATATATAACTTCATAACAAGACTATTCTGTAATTTTTTTCGAATTTTTCTGAGTATGCGCTTATGGAGACCTTCCTTGTAAGTAAGTATCTAAAAAATATAAAATGCAGGAAGCTAATTCAAAGAAATGCATAATTTTCAATGCGATTATTTTCACAATATTTGTATGAGTCGGGAAGACTGCCAATAACTTTACTATTCAAATGATCTCGACAAGGACAGACTTTCAAGTTAAATAACCTTTTAGTCTGGCCTTGATTCTGGTATAATGGTTATGTTTTGATACTGTCTGTCCTTTTTGTAAGACGTGAATTGTCTTAAAGTGACAATATTTATTGTTTAACTAACAAGTTTCGTCGCTACGCTCGTCGGTTTTTCCAAATGCTGAGATCGTCCATTGCACCTGAATAGTGTTCGAGTGATTCATTCTCATTTGTTAGTTCTTGAACTCCGGAAAGTTTTGTCAAGCCAAATTTTAAATTTGGAGATTTTTTGAAGATTTTTAAAATGCATTTTATATGTATAGCATATAGAAGATTTTTAAAAACCTAATCTTTCATAATAGGGTTCACCTATTTGTAGAACTTTCTCTCACAGCTCTATAACTAGGCAACGTAGAACAATGTACTTTACACTAAAACCTTCTCCAAAATGTTACCTAGCTGACAATGCAAGTCCCATCAAAATCCGTTTAGCAGAACGTGAGTTAAAAGCGTTCGGAATGAAATTCCCATTCATAGTCGGGTTCGCCTAATTATAGAAATTTCTCTCATAGCTCTATAACTAAGCAACGTAGTTATACTCTAACCCCCCCCCCCCCTAAAAATTACCTAATTGGCCTTGTAAGTCCCATAAAAATCCGTTTATTAGGACGTGAGTTATAAACGTTCGGAATGAAATTCCAATTTGCATTTTATGAATATAGTAGATAAAAATATTTCATTCCATATATATATTTTTTATTTCAACATTACGTTTGTAAAAGTCTAGGTACATATTTTGAAATTTTAAAAAATAAAATTAGTTCAGCATTTAAAAATTTGTGACAAAAATGAACTTTGTTAATCTTTTATGATAAAAATTTCAATATTTTAAGCATTAGATTAATTACTGTTATCATATATTTAATAATAACAAAAATAAGAAAATTAATAATTTTAATTAATAATTAATAATTTTTTTAAATAACAAAATTGTCAAATAACAGCAACAAATAACATTAAAATCTTTTTTTTTTTTTTCTTTTTTTTTTAGAAAAGGGGGGAGGGATTTATAACATTTGATACTAATAATATCAGTCGTAAAACTTATTGTTGTTTTATCCTATAAAAATTGTGCAATACGAATTAATTTTAATGAAACTTATGCATGAAAATAAAATATTTCTAAATGCACGAAGAAATTTGCATGTGGTTTTTTTTTCTTTTTCATAAACAAAGACATCGAATAGCGTTTCCATTTTTCGGTAAAGGCAAGGGATTTTTCATAATACGTTGTCAAAGTTTACGTTTTCAACAGATTTTCGAGGCGCGACAGCCAAGGAAAGAAGACAGTAATCGATATGTAACTCAAGATGTAATACATTTATCTATCAATGAAAAACTCTATTCAGCTCGAAATCACTTTAATAGTTGGCCTTTACATTTCATGTTTCTATCTATAAAAATGATTTCATGAATGTGTCAGAAACTTTCACATTGTCGAGCAGGGAAAAATATTACTTTGAGAACTGACTTAAAGAAACTGACAAGGAACTACGGATAGTTAGAGAGCAGAGCAAAATCAGGAAAAGTTGGCTAAATTGTTAAACATCAGCCCTTCTCTGATTCTCAGATTTCGGCAATAATGTCCAATAAGAAAATTAATCTTCGGAGGAATTTGACCAAAGAAGTAATAGAAAGGAGATAACGCATTACACGCAGGGTTTTTCAACCGGTGCACACTAGCGAAATTTCTTCAAAATGCTGGACAAAATCCGAAGATAAAAGTTGCAATCTTTTCATGCATTAGTTTTGCATAGTTGCAAATTAATGTCCTTTTAGCTCATCCTTATGGTGCGGCGTTGGGTAAATGTATAACAATTAGTTTAAGGCCATGTGTTGGTGATGCTGAATATTTAGAAAATCAACTACAGGGTGTTTCACGAAGGACCCCTAACTTTGAAAATACATAAATAACAAGGAAACGGTGATTGATAGAAGCATGAAACCAATGGTATGTTTATTAAACAAAACTGTAAGAAATTCATACAGAAACCTCAAAATTTTAATTAAAAATCGCGTCGATAGATGGCGCTGCAGTCAGCATTACGGATCCCTATAAAAAGAGCTCAGACATCAAGAACGTTCAGTCATCGAAGATTTCGCCGTTGAAACTTGATCGCTATTAGCGTATAGTGAAAGAAATTCCGGAAGTGACACTGAAAGACATTGTTAACCGCAACAATCCTTTAATACTCGACGAGCTGGAGAAGGCTATTTGTCAAGCTTGTGTGTTGATTTCCTGTGACATACTGCACTGACAGTAAGAGTCACTGACAATTTCAGTCTTTGTTTGCGACATGTGTGTTGTGTGAAAGGTGCACATTTTGAATCGCTTTTGATGTTGTACTGTCTACTTATGACTATGCCACCAACAGCACCATCTATCGGCGCAATTTGTTACTGTAATTTTGAGATTTCTGTATAAGATTTTTACGGGTTTTTTTTTTTTTTTTTTAATAAACATGCTACTAGTTTCATGCTTCTATCATCACCGTTTCCGAGTTAATTATTTTCAAAGTTGGGGTTCTTCGTGAAACAACCTGTATCTTCTCTTCATTGTTTTCTAGTCATACACTGAAAAATTATATTTTTAGAGATATTTTTTAAATGTTCTTAGACACGTTTCAGAAAGGAGGTATAAGCAGGTTTTGATTGTAAGTATAGGGTAAAGTAGAGTAAAACCGTACAGTTACGAGTTTAACAAATATCTTTGTTTTGGATCAATTTAAGCAGCATTCCAACCTCCTCACAGACACCTCAAAGACATGGCAGAAAATGGATTGAAAAATATTGTTATACGCTCTGTAGATACTGATGATGTTTTAGTAATTGCACATTTCTTTACTTTGTCAGACAGACACCTGCAAACTGTTTGGATTGCATTTGGAACAAGGAAGAATTACAGACTTATTCCCGTCCATACTGTAGCTGCAGCAATTGGAAAAGAAAAAGCAATGTCGTTACTAGGATTCCATGCTTTAACAGCCTGCGACAGCAATCCTGGTTTCACAGAAAAAACAAAAAAGTCAGCTTGGAAGACATGGATTCTCTATAAAGATGCTACTATCGCATTTTCATTTTTATAAAAACCGCTAACTTCCATACCTGACGATATTCTAAATATGTTAGAAAAATTCGTAGTATTGTTGTACTGTTCAACATGTAACAGCATAAGTGTAAATGGTGCTAGACAGGAATGGTTTATGACAAAAAATCGTCCTATTGAATATCTTCCACCAACCAACGGTGCACTAGAGCAACATATTTTAGGGAGTGCTTTCCAAGCTGGACACATTTGGGGACAAGCACATGAGCTGGAAATATGTCCCTCCTCTCCAAACAAATGGGGATGGTGGTTGGATAATTTTTCATGGAAATTAAAATGGTCGGAGCTGCCCGAGATTGCAGATTCTTGCAAAGAACTAATAAAATGTATGTGCAAAATATGCAAAAATAAGTGTAGTTGCAGGAAAGTTGGTCTTTCTTGCACATTATTGTGCAACTGTAAAAACGAATGTGAATGAGAAATAATATGCTACAATCTAAAGTTTCTATATTCTGCAATTTTATGTCATTCATTTGTTATGTAGCATTCATTTTTTAATATGTTGTATAAGTAAGGCATTAGTAAAATGCTTTTTTATATATTTATTTATTCCATTTATTTTACTCACTATACAATAAAAAATACTTTAATAATTGAACTAGTTTCATTTTAACCATATTTCTGATATTAAAAAGAAAATTTTTGGTTAAAAAAATCGAAAATGACATCAAAGACGCTTTTATATGACGAAAACGGTAAAAATTGAATAACAGCCTAAATCTTAAATTCCTAAGACCTTTCATTATGCCTCTCTTATATGCATTGTTTTAATATAAATAAGATACTGACCAATAGACATATTATTATTAAAAATTGCAGTTATTTCATACCTAGCACCTCCCTTAATAACAATCGATTTAGCTGATGATCTATAAAATTTATAGACAAGTTATAAAGGCACTATGCTCGGAGCCATTAATGTAACGGTAACCGTATTATTTTGGGAGCCCCTGTAAATGAACGAAAACTGCTATGCACTGCTTATTCTGCAGTAAGTATCTTGTATTGCACCGCACTGATGTATACTAATTTGAATATGTTACAAAGAGTATAACATCATTAAAACACATTGCAAGCGATTTTCGTCTACAGACCATAATGTAACCGAATACTTTTGATTGCCCCTGTAAATGAACTATGAATGATGCACACTTGTAAATGAATACCGAACTTGTTACGGTGTACTACAATACCATACTTTAATTATCTGGATATCCGGTCATTTTTTTGAGTTAGTGCGCGACTAGACAGACGACCAGACAGACAGACAAACAGGCAAACTTAATTCCTAAATACTTTTCGACTGTGCTGTAAAGTGTTACAAATAATATTTTTTATCTAAAAACAGCTAAATTTCCATCAAACATGCTTTTATACGATGAATAGAAACGAAATTGCAGTAATTCCCGAAAATGACGCCATTTTGAATAACGGCCGCCATCTTGAATTCCCCGCAATTTCCGCGATGCTTCCCCTTCTTATATGCTTTGTATTAATATAGAGTAGATACTGACCAATCGGTATAACTGTATCACGATGTGCAGTTTTCACCTTATTTTTGTCGTGTAGCACTTGGACTACAGCGATACTAAAATACTAAAACAATTTCCTGAAAATAATCTATTCTCTATCCTGTCACAAACAAGAATTATCTTCCGCTAATTTAGAGGAAGTGGGGTAGAAACAGCTTCAAATTGTGTGCTTAAATAATGTTTACTTTCTTTACTGTATAAGTTTTCCCTGTATTTCCCTATGATAACTAATATCTTCCCTACATAATTTCCTTTCTCTGATACGCAATGAGATCCCTGTTGACTCCATCTTTGAACGGTGGATATTTTCGGGATGACAGTAATCCCAACCCTGTATTTTTCAACGTTCTTTTTCTTGGGACTACGGTAATCCCCCCATAAGCGAAAGGTTAAAAGTGAAACGTTTATTTATAGAACAAAACGCAGATGCAATCAAATATTTTCCCTGGGCAGCAAATGATGCTTATCCGTTACGTTTGGAAGTCAAACGTTTATTTATGCAACAAAACTCGTGGCGGCAACTAAATTTGCACAGATTTCATTTATCCTATGCCAAATTGTCTCCATGTTTTGCGATAATTTGCTGAACATCACTAAGCTTGGCAATAAAAATAAGTTGCCATACACATGTTCAAATTGTCGATAACTGATCAATTTTGCGATATCTCCATCAAATCCGCGATTTTGAACATAACAAAAAATCTTTCATAATTGGATTCTATGCCAAAATGACACTTTTAATTTTTGTAATATATTCGCATACAGACACGCAAGAGTGGCCTACTGCAACAAATTGTTGCCGCGTCTACCAATGTTTGGCGAAACATTGCTAAATTTGGCGGCAAAAATAAGTTGCCTATTAACATGCCAAACTTTGCGATAATTGGGTAATTTCACGAAATCTTCATTCAAATCTAATTTTGAC
Source organism: Maratus michaelseni (assembly GCA_963931845.1). NCBI lineage: Eukaryota > Metazoa > Arthropoda > Arachnida > Araneae > Salticidae > Maratus > Maratus michaelseni. The sequence goes on from OZ007587.1 coordinate 329,471,272, forward strand.
TTTAACTACGAATCTTTCATAATCGGGATTTATGTCAAAGTGACTCAATTTGGATGCCTGGTTTTGGCGCAAAATTAACTGCATTGTTTTTCTGAGGGTTGAATTTTTTGGGGAAAAATCCAATCTTATAATTTTTTTTACATATTTATTAATAATCATACTTTACTTGCAATAATAAGTAATTAATACGTTTTTCTGTATAATTTAATGTTATGAGTGTGTGTAAAGAATATGTACCTACATATAACATATGCGCATAGATTTTTAACAATGCCTTTTACAGATTGGAAAATTGAAGATGGATCACAATAGCCAGTTCGACAATGAATTGAGACCCATAAAGGAATTAGCGCTCTTCATATAATCATGAGAAACGATGGTATCTCGAGTGACGCTATGATATAGAATCATATATATTTTATGTTTTATTCCAAAATTTAACTTTTTTATCCTAAAGTTTGTCTATGTAAATTAATTTTCTTATTCAAAATCTTTTTATTCTTTAATCCGAAAAGCAATCCTTTCTTCCTAGCTTAAAACGTTCCCAGATATTTCATCGTAACATTAAACGTACGTTACTTTCTGTGGTTTCTATTCGGAATATTAATGTACTTTCCAGATACTTTTAACAAATGCTGTTTTTCTTTCTTTCGTATCTTGTGTTAAATGCAGACGCCGTTTTCATAAATTGATTGCTACGTAAGATATGCAGTATCAACATTTGTTTGTTCGCTGCTAAGCACAGTTCTGGCTTTCTCAAAACAACCTCGGGTTGTACGTTAAAAACCACTAAATTGATATCCACCAAATGTGGCATGTCTTTCTCATTTCTCATTCAAAAATCTTAATATTGGTTTATCTCTAACAGTCAAAATTTGACGGTTAGAGCTTCTAGAGAAATGTAGTGTTTGGCATATTTTTATTTATGTGTTGGTGATAATACATCTGAAAAATTAGATCAGATCTTCTCTAACTGTTGAACAAGAAGATCGATTATTTAGAGGCGACCACCCTCGCCTTTCCAGATGTGTCGAAATGTCCTGAATAAAGAAAACTTTCACGTGAATGTCTTAATTTCAACTTTTGTTTCTTTTGTGGACTGTTTCCTATCAGGAGAGTGTTGGAAAAATGCATGGAAGAAAAACGCTGGGAAAACTAGGGCAACAATAAATCTTTCGATAGATGACAGCCAAATCTGTCATATAAAGCACTTAAAAACCGCCAAAGAAATCTGGGACACGTTAAAGAAGGTGCATCAAAGATCCACCTTATCGTCTAAATTGTTTCTCCTCCGAAAATTATACTCACAAAAATTAAGCGACGGAGGAGACATGAACCGCCACATCAACGAAATTCTAACAATAAAGGATAAATTGTACGCCATTGGCGAAGAAATTCCGGAGACTCATATCGTAGCACTTTTATTGTGCAGTCTCCTTAGATCATATGATCCTCTCATTATAGGCCTCGAAGCTAGGGATGAAAGCGATCTCACTTTAGAGTTTGTTAAGACAAAACTACTAGATGAATTCAAGCACCGGGCTGAAAATAAACAATCCAACACAAATACACGCGAAACCGCGTATAGAGTATCCAACAGACAGAACAAAAACAGAAAATATGGCGGATTCTGCAAACGACAAAACCACACAACATCAGAATGCTACCATTTGAAAAATAAAAACCAACACTGCAATAACTCAAGACCTGACTGGAACAAAAATAAAACGTTCAATAATTCCAGTAACAATAGAAACAACACAATTGGCCACAAAAATGCCCAGAACAATCCCAAGGAAACATCCAACTATTGTTTCAATAACAAAATTGATAGTGATCAAGATTTAGATAGCTCGGTTCCCCCCGGCGACGACAAAACATCAGAAGATAAAATCGAACCCATCTCTGTAAACAGGGCGCAAACACCAAATGAAGAAAAATATATAATTGACTCTGGATGTACTAGGCATGTCGTAATGTCAAAGCACAATTTTGAAAATTTTACGCCAGGAAACTTCGGGGATATTACAATAGCGAACGGGAAGCGGCTATGCTCACAAGGTCTGGGAGACGTGAACATTAAAATAGATTCACAAAATTCCATTACACTTAAAAGCGCACTATACTGTCCCGAATTGCAGAACAATCTGCTATCGGTAAAAAGGGCCACCGAAAATGACATCAAAGTAATATTTGAAAAACAGAAATGCTCGTTCGTGAAGGATAACCACACAATTTTTACAGCTAGGTTAAATGACAATTTATATGAATTACAACCCAAAGACGATTACGGATATAACGCGCAAATTCAAACATCTTGCAGCGATAAAAACTGCATATCCATTTGGCACAGAAGGCTGGGACACAAAAATTTTGAAGCGTTAAAACATCTCGCGAAACACAAACTAGCTGAGGGCATAGAAATACACAATTGTAAACATGGAACTGTTTGTACAAAATGCGTCGAGGGAAAGCTGTCGATTGCACCCTACCCCAAAACCGCTTCTAATAGATCAAAGGAAACATTAGATCTGGTACATACAGATATCTGCGGAAAAATGCATACACAAACACTCAGCGGAAAGAAATACTTTATAACTTTCACTGATGACTACAGTCGGTTTACAATGATTTATTTGATTTCGCATAAATCAGAGGCAATAACGAAACTCAAAGAATTCATAGCCCTAACGAAGAATAAATTCGGAAAAATTATAAAAGCAATCAGATCCGATAACGCAAAGGAGTATCTAGGAGATAGTTTTGAGAGTTACCTATCAGAAAACGGTATAGAACACCAGTTGAGCGTCCCGTACTGCAGCCAGCAGAATGGTGTTGCCGAAAGCAAAAATAGGACTATAGTTGAGATGGCGCGCACAATGTTATCTGACGCGAACTTACCGAACCAATTTTGGGGCGAAGCCGTACTTACAGCAACATACCTGATAAATCGCTTGCCTACCAAAGCAAACGAAAACAATAAATCGCCTTATGAGCTGTGGAATAATAGAAAACCCGATTTATCGAACGTACGGACTTTCGGATGTAAGCCATACGCCTATGTCGAAGAATCGAAGAGATCCAAATTTGACAAAAAGGCCGTTGAAGGCATTCTATTGGGTTACGATAATCGTAGTAAAGGGTATAGAATATACACAGGGGGAAACAACGTGATAATATCGCGAACCGTAAAATTCCTTGAGAACGGAGCAAGCGAAATTGATAAAAACATAAATGATTCAAAGACACCTACTGAAACCGTGGAGATTGAACTAAGTAATGATGAACAAAATCAAAACGACACCCCACAGCAAAGTACCGCTGAACCGCGAAGGTCACTAAGAAGTAACAGAGGTGTCCCCCCTGACCGCTACGGGATAAGCGCGAATATCTGTAAAATACAAGATCCGAAAAATTGGGAAGACATAAATAATATCAGGGATCCTGAAATAAAAAACAAATGGATAGAGGCCGCAAATGAAGAAATTACGTCGTTAAAGAAGAATAACACTTGGGAATTGGTGAAACCAACACCAGGAAAACGTACAATAGGGTGTAAGTGGACATTTAAAACAAAATATAACGCACGCGGAGAGGTAGAGAGATATAAGGCACGACTTGTCGCGAAGGGCTACTCGCAAAAATACGGAAGCGATTACGATGAAACGTATGCACCGGTGGTAGCGCACACCACAATAAGAAGCTTCCTAAACGCCGCCGTGTATAAAAATTTAAATATTACACACCTAGATGTAAAGACGGCATTCTTACATGGAGATTTAGACGAAGAAGTCCTAATGAAGCAACCCGAGGGATACGTTGTAAAAGGGGAGGAAGATAAGGTGTGCAAGCTAAAGAAAGCAATATACGGGCTAAAACAGGCCGCAAGGGCCTGGTACATAAGAATTAACAAGTCATTAAGAAATTTAAATTTTAAGGAGTGCAATTCAGATCAGTGCTTATACAAGAGAAATGAAAACGGGGATATTTCCTATATAATCGTGTACGTGGACGATATTTTAGTCGCCGCAAGCGAAGAAAACACGCGCAATATATACGCGGAATTATCTAAGGAATACGAAATTAAGAATCTCGGCAGGGTATCGCAATTTCTCGGGATAAATATTAAAAGGCTAGACAACGGAAACCTTGAGCTAGACCAAGAGAATAAAATTGAGGAAATAACCGAAAAATTTAAATTGTCCAAATCAAAGCCCACATGCACGCCCATGCGCACAGACTATTTCAATGCAGACCCAAACAGTGAAACACTAAGCGACAACAAACAATACAGACAGGCTGTAGGAGCGTTATTATACATAGCGACGTTAACCAGACCGGACATAGCTGCCACGGTAAACATCCTTGGAAGAAGGAACGAACATCCCAGAAAAGCAGATTGGGAGGCGGTAGAAAAGGTAATAAGATACCTGCATACCACTAAGCACTTGAGGCTAACTGTAAACAAAAATAAGCCGCCCGTACTAACTGCATATAGTGACTCAGATTGGGCAGGAGATAGAGAAGATCGGAAGTCCACAACTGGGAATGTGTTAAAATTAGGGAACAATCTCGTGTCATGGACATCAAGAAAACAAAACTGTGTAGCGGTATCGACTGCAGAGGCAGAGTATATCTCTGTATCCAACGCCACGCAAGAAATTCAATGGGTTCTTAACCTACTAAAAGACCTAGAATTGCATCAGACTTTACCAATCGTAATATACGAAGATAACATCGCGTGTATAAAGTTGAGTGAAAATGAAAAACAACAATCCCGTGTGAAACACGTGGACATAAAGTACCACAACGTGAGACATTTAAAAGAAAGCGGGGTGATCACACTGGAATATTGCCCTTCGAAAAGGATGGTAGCTGACATCCTTACCAAGCCCATCCCCAAACCTCAATTTAAGCACTTGAGAACAGAACTTCAACTTACACCACCACAGGGCTCAGATGAAAAGGGGGGGTGTTGGAAACAGTTCAGAAATTGATTTCATCTGTTCCGCCGTTTGTGATATATGCAACCCGTTTGTGATATAAGCAACGCGTTTGTGATATATGCATTCGTTTCGTGGACTGCCAACAGGTGTCGCCACTACCAGAAATGGAACTTCCTCAAAACCCCACAAGATAGCAGCACTACAGATCTACAGAGAGATAATCACTACAATGTGCATTTTAAAGAAAGTAAAAACTGTTTAATCAGCAATAAACCCTTTGTGAAATGTGTTCGACGGACTAATTCCGTGAGAGAACTTTTAAGAGCCCCTTTTATTAGTTAGTTGACGCTGAAACTTCATGTCAGAAAGACATAAACAATTCGCTCGTCCAATATTAATAAAAACTGCGTTCTGGAAGCAATACGCTCCGGAACTTTGACGAAGCATAAATTTCACGGATTCAATAACGTTCTTTTATATATTGTATAAGCGTAATCTATTTTAACCAAGATATTATGTAATTTTTTCAGATATAAAATTTCTTTCGTAACAAGTCACGATGCTCTGTGATTACAGCTTCTGTCTAATAAAATTGAATTTATAAGATTCCAACAGCAAATTTCACTCGCTGCATCATTAATAAGGATTATGCATTATAACAAGGTAAGCACAGCTTACATATTTTTTGTACGAATAATTGAAAAGTAATTGTATTATTTATCTGGTCGTTTTTAACAAGTAAATATAACTCACTTCCTTTTAAGAGGAACCTAGGATTATAGCGATGAACACAAGTGTATTTAAAGAGTACGATCACATTTATCTCCGATAAGCATTCTCCCATGTTCCAGTTAACTTCGCCATAGACGCAGCAAACCCCAAAACCGAAGAAATCCGGCACTCTTACAGCTTGTTTGAGATCTAAGAAAACGCAAAAAGTCGCCATTTAATATCTCAACAAACATGAGGCATATCGTTCTGTTTTTTTTCATATATACGACAGAAATAAGTTGCCTATTAACATGACCAAAAATTTGCGGTAATTGGGTAATTTCACGAAATTCTCATTCAAATCTAATTTTGATTTTAACTTACGAAAACCTTTCATAATCGGTGTCTATGTCAAAGTAACTCAATTTGGATGCCAGCTTAATTATACTTATAATTAACGCTTTAAAGTTGCAAAAAGTAAGCACGCGTATATCACCTCGAAACGATTCTGATCGCCACAGAAGTTTTAACTTCGTCAATGCGGTTTTAAGCACACACTCACATATATATATATATATTATTTTTTGCATTGTATTTCTTTGTGCAATTACAAAGAGTTTAAGCAAGTTACTAAATAAAGCCTATTTAGTAACTTGTACAATTTTTTTTTCTCTAGAATCGGGCATGTTCCATGACTTCTTTTTATCATTATTATTGCCTTGATATTTCATAATCAAATACAAAACTATTATGCAGGACTTGAATATGGGGCAGCAAATATAAAGATGTTATCAGAAGGGGAAAAAAATAGAAGAAGAAGGAAATAGTTATATATATATATATATATATATATATATATATATATATATATATATATATATATATATATATATATATATATTATTATTAAAAAAATAATAATAACTATCTGAAAAAACCTTTCTTATAAACCACATTTTTTCGCTCTCATTACTATTCAAACTATATATTCTTCCTGAATTTTAAAAGAGCTGAAACTAACAAAAGTTTTATCCGTCAATCTTAATCAATTTATATCAGTTAAATAAAAATTATGCATGCATATCATTACTGAACGATGTCATCGCTTTCAATTAAATCTTTCATCACGTTTATTCCATCTATTAGACATCTGTTTCTGCAATAATAAAGCAGCTGCATGATGTTTTGTATATGCAATTTATAGAGTTAAGCTACTTTTTCTTTGCAATTATTGCAATCCCGGAATTTGCTTTTTTTTTTACAAAAATTAATTGTCTGTTCTAGACTGGGCAAAGGACAAAGGAAAAAAAAAATGCATTCTAAGTGCTAGATACAGGATGTGTGCTTAGTGTATTGGAAATAATTGTAATATCTTCCGACCATAACGAATAAATATATTCTGGTCGTAATTTGGACGGAAAATGCATACAATACATTCCGTGAGCTTAAAGGGTTGAGGAATGCAAAGTATATATATTTTCTCTGAAACTCAATCATAAAATTCATGTTTCTTTATGAATAAAAACTTTGATCACGATAAAGAGTTAAAGCTGTAAAAATATGAATGGAATAAAAATGTGTATAGAGTACATTTACCTTTGTTTATCTTACTGAATTTATTGACTTCACAGTGACAATATGCATATGATATTAAACCGTGAAATATTTTCTTATAAATTTCATTCGAAATTCGTGAATCTTTTTCAGATTTATTGCGAAATTTTAGAACTTGTTGATTTTACGAGATAGAACTTATGTAAATAGAATAATTTTTAGCTATGATTGATATACAGGGATAACAAAAAGGGAAAAGAAAAGAAAAATAAATAATTCATCGTGTTGAGGTGTAGTTTCTTTGTGTACATACTGTATTCCAGTATTTTTCAACCTTTTTGAATCAGAGACACATTTTTATTTTATTTAAAATTAACAATTTTATAACTTAAAATTACGAGAAAGCTGCGTGTTTGTTTACTACAGAATAATATATAAATAACAAACAACAAAATGGGTAATTAATAAAATCATTTTATTATTTAATTAAAAAACTAAAATTTACAAATTCCAAACTTATATTTGAGTCTAATGGGGTTTTCGCCAAACTATTGATTTAGGCACGAATTATATATAAAGAAACTGTTAGTTGTTGTTTCACAAAAATAGATTATCTTCAATTTTTTTTTTAATTTAAATTTCGTTATTTCATAAATATCCCAGTTTTCTCAACTGGGATGTCGCGAAAGAAGTAAAATATCAAAATAAATGAATAATAGAAAAATTTGAGTTGTACATATATGAAAATTTTAATAGCAATAACTCACCTTGCATCAGAAATAGGCATGATTAAAAAAAATATTTAATTCTATATGCTAGTAATTATTATTACTCTTTCATCTAGTCAACCATATATCGTTTAAAGGTGTTTCAAACCGTTAAGAAGCACTAAAATTCTGAATTTTAAGAAAATTATCGAACAGATTTTTGAATGAAAGGGGCTTTTAATATAATTTGTGTTAATTTTAATAATTCGTGTTTTCAGCAGGTTAAACTTGGAGGGATAAATTAACTTTCTGAGTAATAAAAGAGATGGGGCGTAAATTAAATAGTGGGAAGTAGTACTACTAACAAGTACCCTTAGCAGTATTTAGTACCTTTCTTATGTTTTATATTTTTCTGTTTCAACCCTTACCAAATGTTGTATTGTCATCGGCAAAACACTTTTCAACATAATTTATATAATTCTTGCCTATCAGGAATTGTGTTAAAAATCGATTGGAAAATTCCATGAATAAAAAAAAAAGTAATTAAAATAAGCTAGCAAAAAAATAAAATAAAATATAAAAAAATAGAATAAAAAAATAGAATAAAAAAAATAAAATAGAATAAAAAAATACCTGTTGAAAAAAATTACCGAGCGAGGATTGGTCTTACTAGGTACTTGTAAGATTAAATGCCAATAATGGTTGATCGAAAATGTCACATTCACTTGACAACACGTGTTTACGTCATCAAGTTATTTTTATTTCGACGTTTTATTTATATTTTTATTAATGTTATACTAATTTATTTGTTTTTTCGTTATTTAAAATAAAAATTATGTCAATTTGTATAATTTGGTGAGTGAGCAGGAAAAAAAGAAAATTACGTCATAAAAATCGGGTTTACACATGAATATTAAAAATAAAAAAGATGAATTAAATGAAAAAGCATTATAACCAGTTAAATGAAAAAGCATTATAGCCTGATTACAGAAGAAAGTCGCCGTTCGTGATATCACCATCATCTTTTTAAAACAGGATACATTACCAGGTTTTAAGAGGCTGTGAAATCAGAACGGGGATTGGTGAGCGTAGCGAGCAGGGGCAGAGCCCCCTAGTTATACTTAAAAAATTAGCATGGATTGTTTCTGAAAATTTATTCCTTTCAACAAAGTTAATTAAAAATAAATTAGAATGTTTAGTTTATGAAATCGTGCACCTATTTCACTTTTTAACTTTATTTATTGCCGAATGACCATTTATTGTTTAAAAAACGCCAAAAATATTAAAAGGAATTTCTTTTAAATCGCTTGTAACATTCAGTTTAGAGCAACTAGGTATTTTTTAGTTATCGTCTCTCATTTTTTGCACCTTTAAAAGCAAAAAAATAAATGCTTATTTAAGGAAGTTATTCTTTTTAACTTATTTAATTTTTAAATGTATCTGAATGAAGCTATTTTTAAATAAAGTATTTTTGTATTAGCATACAATTTTTTTTTCCTGATAACATTCGCTTAATTTTTTTAGTCAGATTTCTACCACTATTTCTGAATAGTAATATTCGCCTAATTTAAATACAACTTAAATTATAATGCAATTTGGAAATAGTGGTTTGCTTTTTAATTTAAAACTTAAATGCCCAACTGTTAACACCAAATTCGTTGGATATAACTTTATTCTTCGTTACTTTTTATACCGTTTCCTATAGTATTTATTTCTACATATTTCTTCTTTTGAAATTTCTTTTTTGTTTCGTGGTAAAAAAATCGTGATAAAAAAATAAAAAATAAAAAAGTAAATATTTATTTAAAGAAATTATTTTTGTATTCCTTATTTAATTTTTAAATGTATCTGAAATTTAAAGCTATTGCTAAATAAAGTATTTTTGTATTAGCATACAATTTTATTCTTCATAATAATATATATTGCACCTAGTATAGTACCTAGTTGTTTGTGTTATAAAATGAGTACGTAAATATTTTGCTTATAACAATTGCTGAATTGTTTTTATTCAGATTTCTGCCACTATTTCCGAATTTTCGCCTAATTTAAGTACAAAATAAATTGTAAAACAATTTGGAAGTAGTGGTTTATTTCTGAATTTAAAAATGTATAAAATGCCCTACTGGGAACACTAATTCCGTTGGATATAACTTTATTCTTCGTTGCTGTTGTTTATATCACAATTCCCATACATTTATTTTTACATTTTTCTTCTCATGAAATTTCTTTTGTGTTATAATCTGAATCGCGTAAAAAGAAAATAAATGTTTATTTAAGGAAATCATTTTTATTTGCTTATTAAAATTTTAAATGTATCAAGAAGTTTAAAGCTGTTTTTAAATAAAATGTTTTTGTATTAGCATTCATTTTTTTTTTATTATAACATTTGCTTAATTTTTTTATTCAGATTTCTGCCACTATTTCCGAAGTTATAAGTATAGTATAAGAACAGTAATATTCGCCTAATTTAAGTACAAAATAAATTATAAAACAATTTGGGACTAGTCATTTCTGAATTTAAAAAGTAAATGCCAACTGGGAACACTAATTCCGTTGGATATAACTTTATTCTTCGTTACCGTTGGTTATAGCCATTTCCATATATTTATTTCTACATTTTCTTTCTCATGAAATTTCTTTTTTGTTAAATCTTAATAGTGATAAAAAAATAATAATAAATGTTTATTTAAAGAAATTATTTTCATTTGCTTATTTAATTTTTAAATGTATCTGAAAGTTTAAAGCCATTTTTAAATAAACAATTTTTGTATTAATATACAATTTTATTCTTTTTTTATTCTTATTACATTCGCTTATTTTTTTTTTTCGGATTTCTGCCACTATTTCCGAATAGTAATATTAGCCTAATTTAAGTACAAAATAAATTATAAAACAATTTGGAAATAGTGGTTTATTTCTGAATTAAAAATGTAAATGCCCTACTGGGAACACTAATTCCGTTGGATATAACTTTATTCTTCATTACTGTTGTTTATAGCAATTCCAATATATTTATTTCTAGATTTTTCTGCTCGTGAAATTTCTTTTTTGTTATAATTTGAATCGTGATAAAAAAAAAATAATAATAAATGTGTATTTAAGGAAATTATTTTTATTTGCTTATATACTTTTTATACGTATCTGAATGTTTAAAGCTATTTTTAAATAAAGTATTTTTGTATTAGCGTGCAATTTTATTCTTTTTGTTGTTGTTGTTGTTGTTGTTTATAACAAAACTTTTTGTTTTATAGTCTTCCTTTCAAAATATAAACCACTATTCAAACCTTCAATGAAAGTTTTTTTTTCTGATTATTTTTAAAGGACATCGCTCAATTATTTCAAAACCTAATCACTTGAATTTAATGACTTCACAGAAAAAGTCCAAATTTCATGTCCGTATGTCATTTAAACCTTATTTACATAGATAAGCTATTACTTTTGACAGGTAAACAGCTTTCCTTTAGGGAAAAGTAAATCCCGAAATTTCTCACAATTGAAAGTTATTAGCGGATGTGGCTAATGATTCCAGATGTGCTACCATCACCTGCAGTGTGCACCTTGTTAAGAAAGGGGGTAAAATGGTCAAGTTTTTCCCGTAGTCAGAGGATATTTAAGGTATTCCCGAAATTTCCCGAAGGTTAGGGGTTAAGCTTTGCAGGTGAGCTTAATTCACGAAAAAAGTGTACTAGAATGGGCTTGAACTAAATAATTGCTAAGGAACAGGGTAAATTTATTTTTAATATTGCAACTCCTGATGGTCACATAAACAAAGAAACGTTAGATCATGTATGATATGTCCCTGAATTAGATAGTAATCTGTTGTCTGTCTAATCTTGCACTAACAAAAGTTATGTAGTTACATTTAAAGACGATATGCGCTCATTCATCCTAATTACAGAAGCAAAAGTTGATGAAGGTTTATATTGGTTGAAAATAATACCCTTAACCCTTTCCGGCGCGGAGTAAGTCTGTTTTTAAAATGATGAAATAATGGACTGACACCAGAATTTATAAAAGTATTCATTAGTTAATAAAAACTTGCTTATGTTACCGTACTTAATAAAAGGGAAATTTTTATTAAGTATTCTTGGTGCCGTTTGTCAGTGTTGGAATTAAAATTAGATGTCCTTTTTTGTGGACACCGCCCGCTAAAGGGTTAAATGCAAATATAGATAGTGCATCAGAAATATTACCTGTTTGTTCCAATACAACTAAAATGACACTAGAAGCTGTGCCATAGAAATTTGGAATCCATCAAGAAAATCCAAAAGGATGATTTAGCTTTAGGTATTACTGTGAATAACTGTTCACTTCACACAATACTGAATGTTCGAGTTGGATAAAAACTAAGCTAACCGAAAACCATTTCCTACAGAAACTCTACACAGAAGTAGAAAACCACTTGACTTGGTATATGACATATGTGGTCCTGCTGAAACTAAAAAAATAGAATCGAAAAGATATTTTGTTACATTCATTGATAGCCCAGTCAAATAAGGTGAAAAAAGGGGTAAACCTCGGAATGAAGGATAACAAGCTGAAAATTTACAAAAATCTTTGTTTTGACATTCTAAAAGTAAGCTAAAAAGTCTCATATAATCTCGTGTCCGCGTCTCGAGATATTCAAGGTCAAAGGTCCAGAAAATTGGTTTTTTGCTTATATCTTGAAAACTGTGCATTTTATTAAAACAAATGCAGTTACAAAATTAATGTAGACAAAATTTCCTATAAAATACATATATTATCTTTAATTTTCTGACAAAGGGTTTAGGCGCTAGAGCGCGCTGAAGAAAGACTTTTTGACCGTCAGATCAAAACGAGAGAAACTTCATCTTTCATCCTCGATTTTTTAAAAACTATGCATTTTATCGAGAAAATATCTGTTACAAAATTAAAGTAGACAATATTTTCTACAAAATTCATACATTAACTTTAATTTCTGACGGAATGTTTAGGCCCTAAATAGCGTTGAAAAAAAAGCGACTTTATGACCTTCGAGCCAATACAAGAATAAAGGCCCTTTCCTACCTTCGATTACTCGAAAATTGTTCGCTTTATCAAAGAACATTAATTTCAAAATTAAAGTACACAACATTATCTAAATATTGCAAAAGTAACTTTAATTTTCTGACAAAGTGTTCAGGCGCTAAAGCGCGCTGAAAAAGGGCTAGTTTAAAGACCTCTGGCCAAAACAAGAGAAACATCCTTCAAGATTGTTTCCTACGCTTCAAATGGTGTTTGAAATATAACAAAATTAAGAAATTTAAATTGTTTACTTATTTATAAATGACATTCATAAATAAGACATTAGTATTATAATATTTAATTAATGTATATAAATAATAAGATATTGAAATTAAATAGTTTAAATACATTGTAATTACATTTTTGTTTATAATAATTATATTTTAAGTAGGAAAGGGATTAAGCATTTATTTTTCGTACAATGTAAGTGCTTGGATGTACCTACGTATATTATTTTCTGAAACATGGTCTCCTAATAAGACCATTTTCTTTTTTCTATTTATATTAATGGCTGTGATGAAGTGGCCACAGTCCTATTAAAGTTCTGTATATATATATATATATATATATATATATATATATATATATATATATATATATATATATATATATATATATATATATATATATATATATATATATATATATATATATATATATATATATATACTGAAATCCAAGATCATACATCTTATGAATCTTAAAAACTCTTTATTAGAACAAAAATGCTTAATTCTAATTAATATAATACAGCCACAAACTAAGCATGAGGCATCTCATACGTTCAAATCATACACCGTGTTCACTAACACACAGAGCTAGGGTTGGAAAGTTCTAAACAGTTCAGTAAACTTCTCAAATTACCAGAGGTATTAAAATTTCTACTTTGCTTCATGGTAGGGATTACCTTCAAGGTAAAACACTCCAATAAGATTATCTGGTGGATTTCATGCTGCATATTGTACCTAACAAAATGGCCCCTTTTCTGTAAAGAGATTATCTACTGTTTACCTTCAAAGGTGACTATTGAACTCACAAGGGACCGCAAACATGATGCGCACAGATTTTGATGATTTTAAAGTATGTTGTAGGGATCATACTCCTAACTATTCAGGTCAAATGTTTCCTTCAAATGGGCTTTAGTTTTCAAGAAATTTCGGGTTAACATTCAGCATACATTTCAAATACCCATTAGTTCGCGATCTTGAACAAGGTCTCTTCGGTGCAGAGCTAGCGCTCTCGATTTAAGAGCCGGAGGTAAGGGTTCTGTACTCTAATGCGACTTTTTACCTTTTTTAATAAATTTTATATGTTTGTCGCGTTACAAGTTTTATGCAGAATTATGAATTCTGCTTCTTTGAACTTTTTGATATATTCCTAATAAATTCCATTTACATTTTCGAATTTTTCGTAAAAATTTACATTTTTTTTTTTTTTTTGTGCAGTTTTGAAATTAATATTTCTATTGACGAAATTCCAAACTAATTTATGTCTAGATTTTGTTTATTTTTTTTAAAATTATTATTTAACCTTTATATTTTAATAACCGTTCTAAAATATATATTTTTTAACTTTATGAAATTTTAAATGAAAATTTATATATTTTTTTTAATTTATACAAAATATTTTTTATCTCAAATCTTCTAAAGGTATGTATGATTAGGTAATTCTAACAACATATCTTGAAAGTAGTAATAAAATATTAAAGCAATAACGCTTATATCCAAGTTTTAGCCAGTTATATGTATATTTTTTTTATGTTATTTAAATACATTTAACTGTTCAAACTCAACATCATTTTTAATTTGCACAAATAAAAAATAATATATTACAATTAATTTTTTTCATTCTAACAAGTCGATGCCATTCAGAAAAATTCAACTAGAAATGAAAAATCGTTTGTAAATTACAATACATATAAAAAATATCTGAAAAACAAAAATCGTCTGCAATGACTTTTAAGGTAATATCAGAAAATAAAATTTTCTTTTTATCCATTTCGTTTAGCTTTCTTTGCAGACAATTACCACGTTTGAAATAATTTCTTTTTCAAATTTAATGTTATTTTTTAACATATTTATCACAATTTAAGTATTTAAAGAATATATAAAATGCTAATTTATACATTCTTCCAATATTGTTAAAACAATTTACGTAAAGAATACAGTGTCTCACAAAAGTGATGGGACACTTGTGCTTTATAAAAAGAAACTGCAATAAAATAAATAAACAAACATGTGCAAAAATTTTTTGGGTGTGTTTCATATTTAAAGTTAGTAACAATTATTACATAACATACATTTTGTCAAAATATTAAAATATTAATTTAGTAAAAATACAATTGTTCAGAACGGAGCAAAAAATGGCTCACATAAGTGATGGGACACTTACTTTTCCATCAAATATTTATCCAAAAATTTTACTTTTTAAAAGGTTTTAATATTTTGTTGGATTTCCTTTTACTTTTAAAACATGATTTAATCTTTTTGGGATGGATTCGACTAATTTTTTTGTGATTTCTGGAGTGATTTTACCCCATTCTTCTTGAAGCACCGATTTTAGTTGTTGTTTTGAAGAAATGGTGTGTTTGCGAATTCTTGATTCCAATTCTTGCCAAATATTCTCTATGGGATTTAAGTCTGTAGATTGTGGTGGTGTTTTTATTATTTCAGGACAGTTATATAGCAGCCAGAGTCTAACGTTCAGAGCAGTGTGCTTGGGGTCATTGTCCTGGTAGAATTTAAAATCGTTATGAAGGTTCAATTTTCGTGCTGAAGATTTCAAATTTTGCTTTAAAATATCAATATACTTGTACTGATCTATTATACTGTCAATAAAAACAAGATTACCAACTCCAGCGGACGACATACACCCCCATACCATAACTCCTCCTCCACCATGTTTTACTGTTGGTACCAAGTTCTGTTTGCGAAATTCTTCCCTGGGTTTTCTCCACACCAAGATTCTACCGTCAGAACCAAATATATTAAATTTACTCTCATCAGCAAATATAACTTTATTCCAGTAATCAGAATTCTTATTTATGTTGGATTTTGCGAAAGCTAGTCTGAGTTTTCTATTCTTTTCACTTACGAAGAATTTTTTCCTGGCTACTCTACCGTGATATCCAGCAGATCGAATTACCCTTCTAATAGTCTCAGGATTAACAATTATTCCATATAATGCTTGTAAATCAGCAGCAACTTTTGAAGCACTAATTCTTGGATTTTTTTTAATATTTCGAACGATAATTCGCTTTATTCCATTGGATAGCTTTGATGGTCGGCCAGGTCTTCTTTTATCCTGAATCATATGATTCTTTTTATATCGTTTAATGATATTGAAAACTGTTGAACGACTCAAGTTAACTGTTTCAGCAGTTTTTCTAACAGATTTTCCACGTTCAATATGCAAATTAATAACTAATTTTCGAATTTCAGGCGAAGTTTCTTTTCGTTTAGCATTCATGGCTACACAGAGCTAAAAAACACAAAAATTCCAAAACAAACTGGAGAGAAATACTGCAGACGATTTTATAAATTATTGCCAATTGCTTTTAAGTAAAAATAAAACCCCAAAAAATATTTTTATTGCTTATTTCAGACGATTTTTGTTGCATATATAATGGTGTCCCATCACTTATGTGAGCTATTTTTTGCTCCGTTCTAAACATTTGTATTTTTATTAAATTAATATTTTAATATTTTGACAAAATGTATGTTATGTAATAATCTTTACTAAATTTAAGTATGAAACACACCCACAAAAAAATGTGTACATGTTTTTTAAATTTATTTGATTAGTTTCCTTTTGTAAAGCACAAGTGTCCCATCACTTATGTGAGACACTGTATATTTAAAAGCGATTTTTAATGCCGAATTTGTTTAGAATATTTTTGCGACATTCACACAATTAGTTCCATATTTAATAAACTAAAAATGTCGATGTCGGTGATGATAAATATTTTAGTATTTCAGTAGTTAACATATTTCAATATATTTAGAACAAATCAAATATTAAAAGGATATATTACTTTGTTAATTTTTTCTTAATCATTTAATTTTTTTTAAAATAGAAAATGCAAATAAAAAAATGCATTATTTCATAAATACGATAAATAAATAAGTAAATATACATAAATGTAAACAATAATAATTTTAAAAAGCCGCGATATCAGGACATAAATTAGTTTGGATTTTCGTCAACAGAAATATTAGAATAAAAATTACGCAAAAACTATAAATTTTCACGAAAAAATCGAAAGTGTAAATGAAATTTATTAGGAAAATATCAAAAAGTTCAAGGATGCAGAATTTATAATTTTGCATAAAACTATAACACGCCAAATATATAAAATTTGTTAAAAAAAGGTAAAAGTCACTTGAGAGGACAGAACCCTCATCTCCGGCTCTCAAATCGAGAGCGCCAGCTCTGCACCACGGAGACCTTATTCAAGATCGCGAACTAATGGGTATTTGAAATGTATACTGAACGTTAACCCGAAATTTCTCGAAAACTAAAGCCCATTTAAAGAAACCCTTTGATCTGAATAGTTAGAGGTATGTTGTATGTTCCCCAAAACATACTTTAAAATCATCAAAATCTTTGCGTATCATGTTTGGCGGTCCCCTTGTCAGTATTGTAATCCATCAACAAAAAGGACCCCTCTTCTGTAAAGGGATTATCTATTGCATACCTAAGGAGATTATCTATTGTATGCCTATTGCATACCTAAGGAGATTATCTATTGTATGCCTATTGCATACCTAAGGATATTATCTATTGTATGCCTATTGCATACCTAAGGAGATTATTTATTATATGCCTATTGCATTGCCAAAGGAGACAATGGAACTCGGAGACCGCTGACCAGGCCCCTACCTACCGGGATTCGACCCAGTTTGACGGGTTTGAGTGCCTGGAGAGTGGGGCGAAATTCGCCTGATCGCCTCATGGGGCGATCCACAATGACAAGTACCCAGTTCGGCTGACTAATAAAGTTCGTATTTTACTGGGTTGATCACTCCTAGGTTTTAGTATTCTGAGATCTGTTGCCGCACGCCACATACTCGCCATGATAGTTGGAATGGGGCTGGACAATTTAGTGCCGAAACTTTGGTACTCAACTTAGCTTGAAAAGGGGGGAGAAATTTGAGGGACAACAATTAAAACCACTGAAGTTTTTTTTTTTTTTGCCAATAGCTAAGTCGTACCAGCAAGGAAAATTTTGGGGCCGAATAGCAAGGCAGACGAAAACGCTGCGGGGGCTGACGGGACTGCGCCTTTCTACCGTACCCCACCTGGTAAAAACTGGCTCCATGGGCTGTCCCATTGGAGCGGGTCCGGTACTTGTGCGGACAATGTCCATTTGCACCTAATAAAGAGGCGAACAGTCAAAAATAAAATGAATAAAAAAACTGCTGCTAAAAAAAAACCCTTGTGCTACCAGTTGGGGCCGGCCATTGGCCCGTCCCAACCGGCAGCACGAGGAACTGCAAGGGGAACCTGGAAGAGAAGAATGTTAGTAACATTTTAGACTGAACTTATTCTGAATTATACTTTAACTACATTATTGAAATTAATTTACTTTTATTGTGCTAATTGACTTGGCTACCCGTCCATTGGGCCCATGAAAGGTTGTTAAATAATTAACAATTTGCAATTTAAAATAAGTACTATTGTCGTTAACTGACTAAACCATAAGCCCAATGGGTTGTTGTTGTTGTTGTTGGTTTGGCCCAAGGGCCCGGTTTTGCAGCTTTTTATTTCTATATAGCTAACATGATCCATATAACTGTGAAACTAGTCTCCTAATTTTGAACCAATTCCAGATGAGAGACCTGCATCTGGATTGGCACCCCTAGAGGTAAGGCTTATATAGAACTTGGAGGACATTAGAGCCACGAACAGATTTAACGTGCACCAGCTCCCATTAACGTACACAGGAGACAATGGAACTCAGGATATCACAGGGAAGATATTGGGGCATATGTCCCAGTGGGGTGATGAAGGCGCCACCGATCAGCTGATCAAACAGGTGAGGTCTAGAGAAATTCCATGTTAAATGTAGTTGTCACACCCGTTTCTATTTCAAGGAGCCAATCTCTATACTATAGTAAGTTTATATTTCTCAGCAACAACGGATGTTCGATTTTAAACGTAATGGCTGATTTGTGTTTTATATGCGATAAACCGCTTTTAGAAAACGATACAGTAAATGTTGTGCGCGGCTTACAGACTTTGAAAACTGCAAGTATTGCAAGAAATGATGGACACATAGAATATTTGAATACTTTGACTTCTGTGAATGTGCATACGGAGTGTCGCAAAGTCTACATTAGTAAAAACTCTATTATAGCGTCGAAGCGACGCCAAGAAGAAAAAAAAACCCCTCGGCATCATTAAATCCACCTCGAAAAAAAGAAATGACATTTTTGACTTCAAAACGTTATGTATGTTTTGTGGTGAAGCAGCTGAGGTAAAAAGAAAGGACCGGTGCAATTATCCTCTCTTCCACCAACAAGTGCAGCAGCTCGACAGCATATTTATCGTGTCTACTATCAGATCCAAACTTGGTTAGGTAAAGATTTAGAACCCAGAGAATGGGGGTGGGTAATATAAAACGAGATCCTGGAACCCGCAACAACATTATTGCCTTCAGCCCCAGAAGAACTACTCAGTACGATCTTCTGCAATTGCAAGAAAGGCTGTGGCGCAAACTGTGGATGTAGAAAAGTAGGGTTGAAATGCTCTTCAGTTTGTGGCCAATGTAACGGACAAGCATGTCTCAACGCTTCATCATATCCAAATGATCTTGATGAAGAAAGTAAATATATACCTGAGATTCTTGAGGTTTTAGAGCCAAGTATTACAGACAACGAGGATGATGATAACGATCCGGAAATTTTATATGGGCGACCAGAAGAAGGAGACGACGACGAACAAGAGAAACCGTAAGCTGTATGCCTGCTATTGATAATCAGAGGTAATAATCGCCTTATAATTTAACTTAAACAAAATATAATAGATTTGATAATCTTATGATAAATAAAAATGCAATTACAATACATAAAAACTCATTTCAATATGTTATTATTTATAGATAATTTAACAAAATATTATCAAATTTATTTATAATTAATTCTTATTTATAATTAATATTTATTAATAAGTAAATAATGTAACTAATTAAGACTAAATTTGTAGATAATTTTATTCTCTACAAGGTTTGTAATAGCTTCAAATATCATTCGAAATATAAGAAAAAATCTTTAGTGGGTTTTTCTCCCTTTTAGGCCAGAGGGCCAAAAACTAATTACAGTTAATATAGGCATTTTGCAGAAAATGTTATCTACATTAATTTTGTAGCTGGTGTTATTCAATAAAATGCCTAGTTTTTGGGTAATTGAGGGTACGAAAGGGGGTTTCTCTAGTTTTTTGGCTCAAAGGTCAAAAAGTCGCTTTTTTTCAGTGCTATTTAGCGCCTAAAAATTTCGTCAGAAAATTAAAGTTAATTTATGAATTTTGTAGAAAATTGTTGAAGAGAAATATGCATGGCTCAGTTATAATATTTATTTAAGATTTTATCCTTTAATTTCCCTTCTAATTGCTGCCCATTCCAACATAACCCTTTTGCTGGGACAAGTTGATCAGAATTAAAGCTTAGAATTAAATACATAAAGGTTTCTCTGGGGTTGGCTAATAGAATAAATTAATTTATTCAGAAAATAATAATAAAAGGAATCCATAGAGATTAAATTTTGGATATGTTCCCCCCATTGCATTGTGTAATTTCGAAGTAGCCCATTACCCTTTTTGAGAATGATCATTCTTGCCCTTAGCTGACTTTTAAAATGGAAATCTAAATAAACAAACACATACTAGATAATTTAAATGAGAAGACTCCAAATAATTAACACTATTATTTATTTACAATATTTACAGTTATTTCAAGAAAAAAAAAGATTTATCAGAACACATCTGATTTAATTTCCTAACAAAATTTCTCCTATAATATTGGCATTAACACTTTGATCCTTGCAAAGGATACTTATATTTGTTTGTATTTATATTTAAATTGATCTTTGACAACATTATTTGTTTACAATTAAAATACTGACTTCCATTTGTGACTAAGGTCACACTACCAGCTTCTCTTATAATATTTTGATAAAATCAAATAAACTGGGGAATTACTTAGGTCAGAGTCATATTTACCTATACACATTGATTGAAGAAGGTTTCTCTTTGTATCAGAGCACACTTTCCGCTAACTAAATAGCGCTGCACTTATTGAAAATGTTCATTTCACAAAACTTAGCGCAACTTCACCACTCTCCATATATGTTGTTCGGGTTCGCTGCTTTCTTACCATCAGAATTGCCACTCACTCTATTTTCCTCTTTCGGACCGCACAAAATTCATCGCGTCATTTTATTTCACCTCTCACTTTCGCTTCTGATATCGATGTGTGTTCTGTTTTCATTCTTTTTCGCAACTGCTTTTTCATGACCACGGTGGGCCGTACTTTGTTCTGCCCAAAATTTGCATGACAGTGCTTTAAGCCCATCCTTCTTTTTTTTCATTGGGTAGTTGATCTCCCGTTTTAACTGAAATTTGCATAACAGAGGGTCAGTTTCACCTCCTCCTTACCAACCCCAACCAATGGCTATGCATCAGTTGTTGCTGTAGCGTGTTGTTTTTTTTCTCGGAACGACGTGTGTGTTCTTTGATATTATCTCCCAGACCAACTTAAATCAAAGTTCTTCTTATTTGACTTTTATGGCTTAAAATTGTCGCCAGCGAGTCTCTGGTCATAAATTTGCCATCCTAAATCTTTCAACTGAGGCGACTTATGGGAAAGTCCCGATAATGTACTTTCCTTACATTATCTTTCCCCCCGTACTAAAAGAAAGAAAACGTCCAGTTTTCTTTAGCATTGCATACCCAAGAAGTCCATCACCATTGCAGATAATCTATAGATCACATAGATGATATCAGTCCACGTTCATCTATACAGAATCATATTGTAGACTAAAGTTCATGCAGAGGAAAATGTTCATTTGTAAATTACTTGTGTGACTTTAATAAAGAACAGTTCATATATGTACACATTTCCTAAGTATTCCCAAACAATTTAGAGATAAAATATTATCAATAGTACAAAAATTTTAAATTTTGTGGTTAAATATAACCGGTGTGTCTAAGATAGAGCACTCACCAAATTCAAAATATCTAAATAGCCAAACAGACCATACAAAACAAAAAGATATAATACACTGTGATATGTAAGGATCAGTATTCAACTTTACAATGATTCTTGATAATTATTTTTAACACAATACATGCATCATACAATATATAAAACCCAATTCAGGCAAAATCTTACAATTACACATACATAACTGAATATGTAAGATACCTGAGAGAAAAATTATGATAATGAGTATACATTCAAAATATGTATATATATATACATATTTATATAGAGCAAAGAGTTTAATCCAATATAAAACTGTACATCCACATTCTCAATTTTTTTTTTTTTTTTTTTTTTTCAAATTATTTAATTATATCTAGTGCTACTAAAATTTAAACCAAAATTAGTCCAAAACAAACCAAAAGGAACAAATGTATATCTATACATACATATATATATATATATATATATATATATATATATATAATAGCAATACTCTTCTGAGTTCGATGAAATGGCATGTCTTCCACTTTACAATATTTACACATATTAATGAATGAATTCAGCACTATATCTAAGTAAGAAATGCAAACAGACAAATATTTTAGATGGACACAAAAACAGTCCTAGCAATCTGAAAACATGACACATTCATGATGTTGTAACTTTATGATATTCATCTACTACTTGACCCAATTTTATGGATTAATTCAGTTACCATTTGTATTGTCCATTCATATGATTGTTGTAATTTTATTATATACATACAATTCTTTCGAATTATTAAACAACAAAGAATGAATAAAAAGAAAAAAAAATGAAATTTTTCTTTAATAATTTTCCCTTCTTTCCTATTTTATTTTTTTTATTTATTTATTTCTCTATTTCCTTTTCTTTTTCTTTTCTTTTTTTTTTTTTTTTTTAAACGCCTAAGCGTAAAAATTCTCATGTTAATTCTAACATGTTGAAAATAATAACTCCCCGTTCTGTCACTGTTCATTTTTTTCTGCCCGACAGAAAGAAGAAAAAAAAAAAACTTCTACTCAATGATAAGAATCGGAAAGCTGCGTGACCTCAGGTCAAACACTCACCCCGTTTCTGTCAATCATGTAGCCCTACTGAACAGGTGATTCATTCCTTCCTCGTACACCTGAAAATGCTGGCCTAATCCCATACCACGACCGGTTCAACACCTAAATGCTTCTTTACCTGGGATAATGCGTTTCTAACACGCCACCTGAACGCACCCTTTTTTTTTTTTTTTTTTTTTTTTTTTCAATCCTGCAGGTGAATAGCGTTTGCGATCCACCGGTATGCATAACACCTCAACTCACCTCAGATCTACCTTCCTGATTTGGCCCGTCACATGGAGTATGGCTGCGAATTATGATGTAAGTTTACGAGTTATTATTCTCATTATTTATTTATTTAATGATATTTATATCTATATATATAATTTTTTGATATATATTAAAAGCTTAATTATTAAAACTGACTATAAGCCAATTGTTTAAACTACCCTTCGTCTTGACCCGTAAATTGAGATCAACCAAATAACATGCACGTGGTCTTTCATGCAATTCAATATTAAGACAAAAATCCATTTCCCGTAAAGTATGTTACCAAATTACCATCTTTATATAAAACAAATATCCTTGAAAGTTTATTATCATCTAATCACGGCCTTATAATTACAAACACTTAGCGAGAAGGAGGGAAAAAAAAATGACTTCAAGCCTACAAGATCGTGTGAACTAAGTCATCTCCACGCTAAATGATTATTAAATGGTATATGTCCACTACCGGAATGCCATACATTTATTTCGTAAAATCCGTTATCAAATTAATTTCATAAATATGCATATGGGAATCTTATCAATTTCGGTTCCCCTTTAGATGAGCAGCCCACGTTGAAATGCATAGTACTTAAAAGCCTCTGAATCATTGACAACTTTTAAGATTATCTCCAAATGCTTATTTAAAAAAAAAATGTTTAAATATGTTAAAACCGATAAAATTTATTTATTTATTTATTAATCATTATAATAATTATTAATATTATTATTCTTATTATATTTTTTTGTATTATTATTTCTTTCCTTTTTTTTTTTTTTTTTTTTTTTTTACTACCGATCTACTTATTAAGAAATAATATCTTAGAACATTTAACCTAACTTAAATGGAAAAAAAAACTTTTATTTATTTATTTATTTATTATTATTGTTTTTAATTACATATTAATTGCCCGCCACCAATTACTGCAGTTAAGAAACTTTTGCCCGCAAAAATTTCCAATTAGTGTTGGAACTTAATATGCAATTAGCATCCTAGTAATTAAAAAATTTTACACAGCTGGAATTATATGTATATATACTTTATTATTCATTATTATTAATTTTTATTTTTTTTAAAACTCAGCTTAACGAATTAGTTAATGAGATTAAATGTTAAATCCAAATTGTTTGGTTAAACTAAAAAAAAATAATGTAACTTAATTAATTAATTAATTAATTTTTTTTTTTTTTTTTTTTTTTTTTTTTTTTAACGGCTTGGCTTTACCATGATAATGTGAATGAAATGATCTTTTGACCGATTCATTTCCCAATTTCATGCAGTCTTTTGAAACGTGAGCCTTAATTTATAGAAACAAGAAAATAAATTCTGTCATTATTGTCATTATCACTTAATTAATTGACTGAATTATTTCCTTTCGTCTTATTATTATTATTATTATTATTATTACTATTATTATTATTATCGTTCTCTAAGAGTTTAAAATCGTTATCTAAATTTTCCAAAATAAACACGAAATTAAAACAAAATGATACCATGAAAAACGAATGTTCGATATTTGTTTATCTGTTTACTGATTTCGTTTTTTTTCCTTTTTATGACGTGGCCCCTGCCAACCTGACCAAGCGGACGAGCTAGGAACCAACTGCTACCGTTTCACGCCCCTGGAGGAAAAATGTCTCAGTGTCAACAGGAAAAGACCGGGGGACGCATATGGAAGACTCCCCCCCGGTGTGTGTTTGTGAATTTTAAATATTTTTTTATTTATTTTGGTGTGATATGGAAAAAATTGGTGTGTGTCAGGGACGCCTGGATTATCCCCCAAGGAATAGACACACACCCAAAGAGTGCACCCTCGCGAAGAAGACATCATCAGAGTAAGTGATACCCTCATTTATCTATTTTTATTTATTTTATTTTTATCTTTACTGACCCTTCCTTCCGCGAAGTTGTCAGCAATGCTTGTTGACATGGCAACTGGGGATGTTTGTTGATAAACAAATCCCCACTCCGCGCCTACCTGGTACGTCACCAAAATCTTTCACACCGCCTCAGATATTTTACTGCCCTGCGTAACCTAGCCTAGGGATTTATTATTTTTTTCTTGCTTATTTGTCTTTATCCAAATATTTATTCAATTGATTATGTGATTTTCTTTTTTTTTTTTTTTCTTTTTTTTTTTTTTTTTTTTTTTTTGTTTGTGATACCTTGGGTCGCTTTTACTATGAACTTATCTCTTATCAAAATTTGAAAAATGTGCCAGGGATATCTTATTTTATGTTATTTTATTTTACTTATTTATTTATTTATTTATTTATTTTCAACCCTAGTTGAGTATGCCATAGCTGTTTTGAGAATATTTAAATTTGACAGTTAGTAGAATTCTGCAAACCGCAACTAAAATTTTTACATAAACTGTTTAAGCTATTAGTCTTTCTGTAGCAGTAACATCTTACTACCCCTTTTTAATGGTATTTTATTCCCACTATTCTTCCTCCGATGAGCTTGACTCCTCTGTTTTGCACCTGTCAGCATGCTTTGGTGCCCAGAGTCTGTCAATGTGTCTTTTTATAGTTCCTTTACTTTCTTCCGTTACATCTTGTAAAATGTAATTGTTATTTCGCACTTTTCGAACCACCTTAAATGGGCCTTCAAATTTTTTTTGTAAAACAGTAGGGTTAATGGACTTAAGGTAAACTTGTTGTCCTAGTTCAAGTGTTTTTATTTTATCAAGGTCTTCCTCTTTCACATATTCGGCCATCATTTTCTCCTGCTGTGCCAACGCTTGCAGTCTAACCTCCTGCATGTGGTCCATTCGGTTTTTGACATATGTCTGAGTGTGAATTTGTTCTGTAATTAATGTATTTACATCCCCAGTGTCCTCCGAATCTTTGATGTTTAATGCCATTTTTCTTCCTTTGAATTTAAGATACTTCTCTTCAAAATCTAGAACCATTTGATTTTCTTTTAAGAAATCGTACCCTAGTAATAATTGATATTTGCGGCCAAAATCTTTATTTGTAACATAAAAAGTTCCTTTTACAAAAGTGTCCTGTAATTTAAATGACATTCTAATGCACTGTTTGAATGTAATCCGTGAATTTGTAAGTGTTTGAATCTTAATTTGATTTCCCAAATATTTAAATTTTATATTTGCTTGTTTTAAATTTTCAAACAAAAGCGGTGAGATCAAGCTCACTTGTGCGCCTGAGTCACAAAGGCTGTTAATTACAATATCTTTAATTTTAAATTTAATTAGAGGAAGTTCATTTGTATCGTTCTGTACACTTGCAATAGTTTTATCCCTTAAAGTATGCCCGCTATCGTGAGACTTGCTCGGGTCTTCTTTATCTGTATTTACAAGTCTCGTATTTAGTTTTCCGCATCCTTATCTTTGTTCTGCTTGTATCTTTTATAATTGCCCCTCTGAAATTTACCCCTTTGATTACTATCCTTGTTACTGTTCGTATGATTTTCTCTGTTTTCCCTAGAGTCCGTATATTTATTGCGATAGTTATTCCTCTGTGCACCTCTATAATTTCCTCTCTGTTGAGTGTAATACCCCTGTGCATCATAATTATTAAAGTCAGGTTGATAATAAGTATACGGCGTGTTGTAATGTTGTTGTGGTGGGGGTGGAAAAGGTTGAGCATTTGGTACATGATTATAGTAAATATTACCCTCCGGAAATGCATTGTGAGAATCGTGTCTTTCATACTGGTTATAATTCTTGTAATTTGCTCTGTAATTACCCCTATTGTTTACAAATCTATGCCTATAATTCTGGTTGTTGTTTTTATTAGCTTTATTATACCAACAACTATCCTCATTGTGTGACCCCTTCTTGCAGATGTTACAAAATTTTTCGACTTCCTCTCTTTTTTCGATTGTTCCCAATTTTATGTTATTTATTTCTTTTGATAAATTATTAATCTGCTCCGCCGTTTCTACATTTAATTTCAATAACTTCTCAAAAAGTTGCGATTCATTGTTAGCTGTTATAGTATTTACCTGTTCTGCCCCTATATTATTGTACGCCTCTTCTAATTTAATTGCTGTTTTGCAAGCATCCTCAAAATTATCGGGAAAGGTTTTTCTTAAATCCATACTTAAATCCGGTCTAATCGCATCCAAAAATCGTGTCAATCTTACTAAGTCCAAAAATTTCCCGTTTCCGTTCGGATCAACTTCTGTATGGCTTTTCTCTATATAAAGAGACGCTGCGTTTTTGAATTCGCTAATAAAACTTGTTAAGTCTTGTCCCGGTTTCTGTTTCAGATTAAAAAATTCAGTCTGTACCTGCGTAAATGATTTCTTGATTTTAAATAAATCTAACAATTTCTTTTTGAATTCGTTGTAGTTTTTCTCTTCTATAAGCGATTTATTTTGTGAGAGTTTCTCTCTCGCAGTACCCGACAATTTTGCTTTCAAAATTGTAAGCTTCGCATCGTCTTTTAATATTTGTTTAGTTAAGTCCTCAAATTGTCTGAGAAAATACTCGCAATCACTTAACTTTTTCCCATCGAAATTCGGGATTAGAGAAATTATTGTGTCCACTGATGGATCTGCCATCGTGTTACTCGAATCAATTTGCTTTTCTTTATTTAACTTTTTTATATGCCCTCGCGTTAATACGCCAGAAAAACTCGAGTTCAAGCTATTTCTATGATTTCTACGATTCTTTTTTGGCATTCAGCTTTTTGATAATTAAAATTTATTTAGATACTGAATTCTAAATCTAACTTTAAAAATGCATGGAAATTCTTACCCCTAAAAATATTATTAAGCCAAGTGTAAACATTTGCAAAATTTCAAAGATATCAAAATATAAATGCATTATACAATAAAGTATACAGTATCAAAATATATATGCATTAACAATCTACTAATACACTATTTTATCTGCTACATAAATCCTTATCTTTTTATTTTTTTTATTATTCATATCATTTTACGCTATCATTTGATTTTTTTTTTTTTTTTATGATGTACTTTCTTAGCACAATGTTTCAGTATACTGTTAAAGATCAAATGCAAAGTTCATATAAGAGTAACATAAAATATACATACAATTACGAATATACTGATTTTTCTAAGTTGAATACTGATATTTACGAAATCACCGACTTGCTGGTAGTGGAGCCTTTTAGAGGAAGTCAAACAAACCATCAAAATAAAAAAATCTCCATTTAATCTTCCAATAACTTATCATTAAAATAAAAGAGTTGAAATTATTCTAATTAACAGTTTCATAATTATTATTTTGCAATATACTATATAGATTGTAAATTTCCACAATTTGAATATAAAATTTGAAAGTGATTACTTTTAACATGAGCCTGTATTTTAGAATACATTAAAGGTATTTAACTTAATGTTTGACAATAACCCAGTTGCAATTTTTAATCATTAAAATTGAAAACTCAATTAACAATAATTAAGAACTGGACGGCACCAGTGAATTATATAGGAATTGCAGATGTTGAAGAGAAATATGCATGGCTCAGTTATAATATTTATTTAAGATTTTATCCTTTAATTTCCCTTCTAATTGCTGCCCATTCCAACATAACCCTTTTGCTGGGACAAGTTGATCAGAATTAAAGCTTAGAATTAAATACATAAAGGTTTCTCTGGGGTTGGCTAATAGAATAAATTAATTTATTCAGAAAATAATAATAAAAGGAATCCATAGAGATTAAATTTTGGATATGTTCCCCCCATTGCATTGTGTAATTTCGAAGTAGCCCATTACCCTTTTTGAGAATGATCATTCTTGCCCTTAGCTGACTTTTAAAATGGAAATCTAAATAAACAAACACATACTAGATAATTTAAATGAGAAGACTCCAAATAATTAACACTATTATTTATTTACAATATTTACAGTTATTTCAAGAAAAAAAAAAGATTTATCAGAACACATCTGATTTAATTTCCTAACAAAATTTCTCCTATAATATTGGCATTAACACTTTGATCCTTACAAAGGATACTTATATTTGTTTGTATTTATATTTAAATTGATCTTTGACAACATTATTTGTTTACAATTAAAATACTGACTTCCATTTGTGACTAAGGTCACACTACCAGCTTCTCTTATAATATTTTGATAAAATCAAATAAACTGGGGAATTACTTAGGTCAGAGTCATATTTACCTATACACATTGATTGAAGAAGGTTTCTCTTTGTATCAGAGCACACTTTCCGCTAACTAAATAGCGCTGCACTTATTGAAAATGTTCATTTCACAAAACTTAGCGCAACTTCACCACTCTCCATATATGTTGTTCGGGTTCGCTGCTTTCTTACCATCAGAATTGCCACTCACTCTATTTTCCTCTTTCGGACCGCACAAAATTCATCGCGTCATTTTATTTCACCTCTCACTTTCGCTTCTGATATCGATGTGTGTTCTGTTTTCATTCTTTTTCGCAACTGCTTTTTCATGACCACGGTGGGCCGTACTTTGTTCTGCCCAAAATTTGCATGACAGTGCTTTAAGCCCATCCTTCTTTTTTTTCATTGGGTAGTTGATCTCCCGTTTTAACTGAAATTTGCATAACAGAGGGTCAGTTTCACCTCCTCCTTACCAACCCCAACCAATGGCTATGCATCAGTTGTTGCTGTAGCGTGTTGTTTTTTTTCTCGGAACGACGTGTGTGTTCTTTGATATTATCTCCCAGACCAACTTAAATCAAAGTTCTTCTTATTTGACTTTTATGGCTTAAAATTGTCGCCAGCGAGTCTCTGGTCATAAATTTGCCATCCTAAATCTTTCAACTGAGGCGACTTATGGGAAAGTCCCGATAATGTACTTTCCTTACATTAAAAATGTTGCCTACTTCAATTTTGTAACATGTTTTCTCGATAAAATGCATAGTTTTTGAGAAATCAAGGGTGAACGATGAAGTTTCTCTTGTTTTGGTCTGAAGGTCAAAAAGTTGTCTTTCTTCAGCGCGCTCTAGCGCCTAAACCCTTTGTCAGAAAATTAAAGATAATATATGTATTTTATAGGAAATTTTGTCTACTTTAATTTTGTAATTGCATTTGTTTTAATAAAATGCACAGTTTTCAATATATAAGCAAAAAACCAATTTTCTTGACCTTTGACCTTGAATATGTCGAGACGCGGACACGAGATTATATGAGACTTTTTAGCTTACTTTTAGAATGTCAAAACAAAGATTTTTGCAAATTTTTAGCTTGTTATCTTTTATTCCGAGGTTGTATCCTTATTTGACTGGGCTATGATGATTATTCTCTATGTACAAAAGAACATTTTATTTCCTCAAACGATGAAGCATTTGATAAATTAAAAGAGTATGTTGCAGTAACAACGAATACATTTAGATTGTAGATTAAATCCTTGCGTAGACACAATGGAACTGAATACTGCAACGAATCTGTCATAGAATACTTTAGAAATTTAGACATAAATGATCATCAAACAACAACACCGTATTCTCCTTTCCAAAACAGAGTCGCGGAAAGGAATGACCGATCACTTATTGGAATGTGCAAAGCTATGCTTCTAAACGTTAAGTTACCAAAAAAATACTGCCAGAATATATGGCAGAAGCCATAGCTAGAGCAGCCTATCTACAAAACAGATTACCGAGAAAATCAACTGAGAAGATGTCGTATGAACTGTGGAATGGGCATAAGTCTAATTTGAGTCGCCTTAAAGTGTTTGGATGCAAAACGTATTTGCATGTTCATAAACAGAAGAGACGGAAATTTGATGAAAAAATCACTGAAGGAATCTTTGTTGGTTATGATCTCAGAAGCATGGGATACCTGAATTTACACAGAGGGAAGAAAAGTAGTAGTAAGCAGAATAATAGTTTTTTTTAATATGACCCATGAGAATGTTTCTCAAGAAAATTTTGAAGAAATAATATCAGATTTAATGCATTTAAATTTGTCCGAAGAAAGACTAGAAATGATTGGGATTTGTGAAGATACCCCAATAGATGAAAAAATTGTAGATTAAACCAAAACTGATGAAATCCAGAAGATAACTCCAGTAGCAAAAGAAACTGAAGATAATTCTCAAAGAAGAATTTCAAACAAAGAAACAAAGGGGATTCCACCAGACATATTTTCTTACAAAGCTGAAATCTATCATTCCAAAAACAAAGATCCTGAAACATTTAAAGATGCTTTAAAATTACCAATAACAGGCCAAAAGAAACGGTTTCAAACGATGAAGGGAAAATTACTCTTTAAAAATAAATGAGATGCATGAAGTTGTTAATTTCCCTAAAAGTAAGCCGCAATTGGGATTAAATGAGTTTACAAAACCAAATATGGTGAAAATGGAGAAGAAATTAAATGCAAAGCACGCTTAGTTACCAAAAGTTTCACCCAAATACTAGGCACTGATCGGGGCCTGTTTACCAACGGGGCCAACTCCCACCAGTAAAAATGAATAGAAATTTTATCTTTATTCATGAAAGTAATTTTACATGAATAGGTCGTTTAAATAAGGTGAAAATTTTTATTAAAATTTACGTGTAGAAGTTTGCCCCGTTAGTAACCAGGCCCTGGCACTGATTATGATGAAACTTTTTCTTCTATCGTCAAACATAGAACTATTAAAGTTTTCCTTAACTGGGCAGTTTATCATAAAGCCAAGATATTGAAGGTAGATGTTAAAACAATTTTTCTACATGATAAACAGAATAAGGAACAGCTATATATACAACAAGAAAGATTTCCTAATGAAGAAAACATAGACAAAATCTACAAATTAAAAAAGGCTATATATAGTCACAAACAAGCCGCCAAGAGTTGGAATGGAGAGATCGAAAACACTCTCCCAGACAACCACAATCGTCCTTCGGACGATCTATAATGATCCTGAAAATCCTGTAGTTGTCATATCCTATAAAACTATCCAGTGAATATCCGGAAGATAGTTGACAACGGACCGTCTGAATACATTGTCCACAAAACAGCCGGCGAATGTCATAGAACGCACATCCGCAAATTGACTTTCTTCCTTGGCTTCCTTCCTCTGCACGCTACGCTAAGGAATCAACCAACCTACCTACCAGACAAGTTTATTTTCCTTGTTGGTGAATGAAGAAACGTGATCGGCTTTTCGGAATCTGATTAATAAATAGTAATCTGATGTCAATAAAGGTAAGAATTATCTTTTTCATTTGTAATTCTATTCTTTATAACTTCCGTTTATATACTTATATTTTCTTGTGTAAAAGCGAAGTGTATATCAGACCTAATTATTCATGTAGGCTTAATGGTAAATGTTAATAGAGATGGTAGTGTAAACGCAACAGTAGTGGGTTGTATTTTAACAGTTTGATAAATTATTAAAGAAAATACAACCACTTTGAGTATTTTCTGAGAATTTTCAAGTTTAGATTACATTTTCTGTGTGAAAATGAAGATTTACTTACAGCTCCAGTTTGAACTTTTTTTTTTTTTTTTTTTTTTTTTTTTTTTAACTTCAAACACTTAAAAAACCAAAAATATGTTTTTCCCTCATTCTTTTTAACTTAAAACACTTTAAAAGCAATTAAAAAATGCCCCCCCCCCCCTCTTTTTTCTTTTACAATTAATTCCCATTACTTTAGAAATACTTATTTCTTTACATAGATTTTAATGCATATTGATATATATTAATTAAAGCAAATGTATATATTCAAATATATATATAATATATATGTATGTATTTGCTAAACATTTTAATAATATTTATTAAATCTTAACAAATTAATACATTTTTAACCACTTTAAAATTATTGTCACTTAAAAAGAAAAACATACTTCTAAACGTAACAGTTAATGTTTTAATTTAGATGACAATGTCAGATTTTCTCACAGTTTTAGAAAAGCGTAGAGTGCTGGTAGTTGGAAAAGGGCACATTTTTGACTCTGAAGGGCATTTTTTAGATCCATATGAGCACTTTTTATATTTTTTAAATTCATTCTTTCAATTTTAAATGCACTTTTGATATTTAAATGTTACAACACTCCTATCGAATTGCAACAATGTGTCAATTTTTACTATGCAAGTAATTTTTGTTTACAAAACTGTAAAGGCTTAATTTTCTTGGTTGAAGGGCAAGAAGAGCACTAATTTTTTGATGAGGGGCAAGAAGGGGGATGTTTTTTAAACCAAAGGGCAGCCAGGGTGCAGCACCTTCCTGAAACTGCCTACAGGAAACTCTGCAATTTGAATATAAAATAGCTTGTGATCAAAAGCAGTGAAATTACTGTAGCTGCTAATTATTTTCTTAGTTTTGTGTAACACGTTACTTTTTGAATAAAAGTGAATGGGGCGAATAGCACAATACAAAATTTAGTTGTTTGTTTGTAGCAAGCATCAACATTTCTTTGAACACAATTTCCAGAAACAAATGAAAGTCTTCTTTAACAATTGTGTGGTCACCCATGGTACTATTATTTAGGAAATTGGTAACAAATTGGCAGTGGGAACTGCCATATATCTGTAAACAAATACCAGTTTTAGAGTTTAACAAAGCACTATATAACCATTGTATGTCAGAAATGTTCTTGTTTATGGGGTTATAATTTTGGAATGCAACTTTTGTGAAAAATGAACAAACATATTTTTAAATAAGCAATTTTTACTTTGAGATAGTGCTAAAACAGAAGATGCTCTGATGATCACACTAAAAACATTATTATCCTTTAACTGTTTTTTATTTTCATAATTTTCAGGGTTAAAGTTTACTTGTATTTTACACAGAAATCGCAGAAAATTTTTGAACCATCACTCAGATTTTACAACAGTGAGTCAAAAAGTGACTCGCAGATATATTATATATCCCACTTCTCTCTTTTTTTTAAAACTTCAAACACTTGAAAAACAGTTAGAAGATCACCCACCCCCCCTTCTTTCTTTCGCTTTCAAAACAATTTCTGAAAGTGAAAGTATCTTAATAAAAAAAACTTGTAATCAAAATCGAAAAAGTATAAAGGAGTGTGCATAGAGATTGACCTCAGCTATCCAATGCGAAAAAAATCATTTATAAATATTGAAATGCGAACGAGATATCATAAATTATTTCTCCCATAGAATTAACATTAGTGAGTGGGTGTTTTGGCCTAAGTGAAGTAGCCTCTTAAAGCTAAATAAAGAAATTGATATTAAAATTTACTAATTTTTTTTCCTACATTCACTATGAGTTTCTCTTATGCATGTGTGACTTTAATACTGATGTTTTCAATATTGATAAATAATGCTATTAAATTCTAGTGCAATAAAATGCCTAATATATATATTAGTTACAGGGGTCGATGCAGGTTTTTTTTCTTGGGGCCCATTTTGTGAAAAGTAAAGGTTATTTTTGTGTAATTTATTATATTTTTGTGAAAAATAACATTTTGTAACGAAAGTTGAAATCCAGTTGGTCAAATTTGAACCAAGCATTTAGTAAACAAAAACTTTTTTTAAATCCTTTTGCTGAATTTTTCCTCTCTGGTGAACTTCTTTGTTCAAATTACACATTTTAAAACAACACAAAATAAAAAATAAATAATAAAAAGTAAGTTTTTATGGAATAGAATTTTGTGAAGTGTATGTTTTATCAAATTGATTTTTGTGAAGAGGCCCATTTTATTAAATAGATTTTTGTGAAGGGGCCCTAAATAACCCAAATTTTCCCTGTATCGACCCCCAAGTTAAGCTATAAAAAATTTTATCTAAAGAATTATAGCTTATAAGTAAAATGCTTTAAAATGTAAAAGCTAATGGCAGTTAAAACTAAAATTAGTAAAAGCCACTTTTTAAACATTTCAAGCTGACTTTTTTGTAATCCTGCTTTATATAATACACAACTAATTTGAAATTGATACTTTTAGCCTGAGCTGGTTTTTGAATTCGTACAATGGTACATTATTATTAAATAATACTAGGGAATCGAACTCGGGCTTCCCAGGTTACAGAACATCGCTGAAAACTGTTTTTTTTAAATTTAAAATTCTAACAGATTTTTTATATTTAATATATATATATATATACTAAAAAGAAATGGCGCATCTAGTATTTGTCGAGAATTAACAATTTTCTGACAAATACTTTACGAGCTATTAATTTTTTCAGTAACTTCAAATCTCTCATTTTCTGAAATTAATCTCTGGCAACGATAAGCTAAAAAACCAGTCATCAGCAACACGTAGCTTTTTATTAAAAAAAGATTATGTATTAATTTATCCTTTTTTTTTTCTAAATTCTGTTCTATAAAACTCAATCTATTTGAGATTACTTTCATAAAGAGAACTCTGTTACTTTCCTTAATTTCAGATATTTCAATTTCAAATCATAATTAAATCCTAGTGCTAATTAATAATTAAATAAAAATTGGAAACATTTCTATTGAAAACTTGGTTCTTAACCCGTCAGCACACGCGCCCCTTTCCATTACGTTACTACACGCGCAGGATAAATTTTACCCCAATGGGTTTTCTTGTGTCAATTTCCCCCCGGTTTGATTATAAGCAAAAATTTATATTTTGAAATAAACTGTAAATCAATAAAGAAAATAATTTAACTTAAAATAAGAGGTTTTTTCATATTTAAAGAAAAAAAAACATAAAATCTAGCATTAAGATTTTTTTCTGCATATCATTACATACAAAGTTTTTTCAATCCAAATTTAGCCATAAAAATACAAAAAAATATAAAACTGATATATAGAAACTGTATGTGCAAGAGTTGTTAATGTTTAAAAGAAAAATTATATTATTATTTGCACACTATATTTTTTACATAAACATTTGCATTAACATTTTCCTATCATTATGGGTTACGTTATAACACGCGTGGGGTAAATTTCCTCCCACGTGATATTTTTATAACAAAAGAATGGAAAATCTCACAACCGGAGGTAAATTCTTTTTGGCCACATCTTTATCTCTTTCAGCTTGAAAGGTACTGTAAAGCTCAGAATGATCTCGAACGATTTACGCACATTTTTAAGTAATAGTTCTGAGCTGGAGTAGATTTTATCCCAGTGTGTATGCTGACGGGTTAAAATGTTAATTTGACACATTTATTTACACATGCTTCATTTCAAAGTTATTTCTTTATTTTAGAGACTATGCAAGTAATTTTTGAAAAATCCAGCTGTAAATTGAGCTAAATGCAGGAAAAGAAGTCTGCAATGGACTCTAAGCAGTGGTATGTTTAATTGATTTATTATTATTATTTCCTTTTCTTAAAAATAAAAGAATATGTGAGCATGTAGTTTTATAGCTTTTATTGAATTGTCATATTTTTGCATTTAAGCATATTTATGAATTGTTGTGCTTTGGAACATTTTTACTTATTTATTTATTGAAATGTTTATATTCCATGGCTTGTTTTTGAAAACTGATTTTTTTTTTTCGGTAATTTCTAAAATATTCAGTTAACATTGATAGATCTCCCAAATTAATTTTTGTATTGGTACCCATACAAAACAAAATTCAGCCCGGCCCGATACAAAAATTAAAAGTTCTACTAGCATACCTGTCAAAAGGCAATAAATATCTTTTTAGCAGTCATATAAGTATAGAAAATCTTCATTTTATCTTAAAGTACATTTAATTCAAACTATTTTTTTTCAGAAGAAATAAACCATAATTTTATGTTAAAGTTTTTGGTACTTTTCGGTTAGCCGGGTGCCAGTGACGTATGTACATATATATAATATGTATGTATATAATATGTATTTGCAGATATATGGTATATATATACATGTACATATATCAGTGGTAGAGGTCTGCACGGGCCGAAATTTCCAGGCCCGGCCTGATACAAAAATCTAAAGTTCGGCCCGAGCAAAAAAATATTGGCCTGACCCGGCCCAATTTAAAAGTAAGTTCGTCCCGGTATAAAAGCTAAAAGGCCGGCCTGAGTTAATTTCCACAAAACATTGATTTTTACGATGATTTGGTTAAAAATTTGCCTTGTAGGAGTAGATCTAACCAAAAATTCCTATCTAAGCTCTTTTTTTTTTTTTTTTTTTTTTTTTTTTTCATGTTTACAATCTTCATTTTTATAGAAGTGCCGCAGTCTGCGATATTTATTTTTTTAATAAATCTCTATTTGTTGTATGTATGTGTTTAAGTTATCATTAATACTGTTAATCCATATTCCATGTATTGAAGTGTTAAAAATCAGAAAAATGCTATACATTAAAATCTTCTAAGACGGAATTGCATAGGGGAAAAAAAAATGAGTTATAGACAATTTGCCTTCTTAGCAGGTATTATTTTCTTACGTATTAGTATATTCATTTCGCATGGATCAACACATTTTTCAGTTTAAGACAGGATTCCGTCATAAGCAGGTTCTTTTTCACACGTTTCACTATATTTTAATTTAGCCATATTGTACAAATCTACTTTTCTTTAAAAATAATATATTTTAATGTTTAATTGTAGAATAATGGCAATTTAAAAATATATGCATTTTTTTCAAAGATTTTTGTGCCAGGTCTTATTTTACTGACCTTCGAACGGACCAGGCCAAGCCGAGACAATGATTTTTATAGGGTCAAAACCAGGACTGAAAATTTTGGGGTGTGAAGACTAGGAAGGATGAAACCAGTCCCGGCTCTGTACGGAAAAAATAATTTAAGACACGACCTGATCCTTCAGGAAAAAAGAAAGGCCCGAACCCGGGCCATAAAGAGTAATCACTAGGCCCGAGCTCAGCCCAAAACGAGTGGAGACCAGGCCTAGCCCGAGTGCAGTGAAGGAAAATAGGCCCGAGCCCGGCCTGTGCAGATCTCTAATTAGTGGTGCCTGGCTAACCGAAAAGTACCAAGATTTTAAGTATATTGACATTTATTTTAAATGTAAACATTCTGCAGCACTTTTTGATTATTAATATTCAGGGCTGAAACTAAAGGCAGCAAAGAGGGGGCATGTGCCCCGGGCGCCAGAATGGAAGGCATGGGGGACGACAAATGAACATTTGGTTTGTTGCTTGATACAAAAAAAAGTATATGAAATTTGGGCAAAAATGTTTTGTAAGTTGGAAAATTCAAAAGAAAAACTGAGAATTCATGGGACACTAAAAAGTAAAAGGTAGAAAATTCACATAATAAAATACTTATTAAAAACTTTTTTTTTTTGTTCCGAGTCACTATTATAATTTGGAATTTAGGTTCAGGAAAGTATCTAAACATATTAGTCTATAAATAGGAAGTGCAGTATAAATGACAGCTCCATGAAACTGTA
This sequence comes from Maratus michaelseni, assembly GCA_963931845.1. Lineage (NCBI taxonomy): Eukaryota > Metazoa > Arthropoda > Arachnida > Araneae > Salticidae > Maratus > Maratus michaelseni. Next base: position 329,509,934 of record OZ007587.1, read on the forward strand.
TGTAGATAACATACAAAGATGTTTTACAGTATTAGAATTCATTGTTATATTCCTACAGAAAATTCTGGTTTTTCAGTTCTTACGACATTATGACTTATAACACTAGGACTTTAAACATCTGTTCAATTGTAATGTAATATTATAACTACAGTAAAATCTTTCTGTAATAGAATCCTGTCTTAAATGAAAAAAATACATGGATCCAACAGTAACAATAGCATCAATTCTATTTGCTAAGACGAAAACTTGTATAAAACTGAATTTTGTCTTGTTCCTTTTGATTCTGTACTCACAGGTTTTATTGAATAAGTATTTGACAAAGCACAGAGTTCACTATTACGTATTTTATGATTACATATTTTTCAGTTTAAAATAAGTTAGCTATTAAAAACTTAGTAAAAGTATCTTTGTAAATTTACTTTGCGAGAAAGGTAGGGTTAGTGGGGGTGCCAAAATCCCTGTTTGCCGCTGTGAAAAAAAAGCTAATTTCGGCCCAGAATATTTAAATTCTAGGTATCTCTAAACTGTGTTATATCAACACTATTGTCGTCACGCGTAATAGTTAGTGCCAAATGGGAAAAAAATTGAGCTTTAAGCAAACGGAAAAAATAATTAAAAGAAAAAGAATGAAAGGCAAAACCTGTTTTTACCTTACTATTAAAAAAAATAATTGATATCTCCATCGTCAATTGACAAAATTTGTTCAAGTTTTCAGCAAGTTCAATAATAGTAAATTAGGCTGTGTAACAAACTTTTATTAAAAAATAATCAATTATTAGAAAATGAGAGCATCCCCACAAAAAAGCAACTGCAAAGAAAAAGGAGAGAACTATCTGTGGTTTTTGTTTTGTTTATTAAACTATTTGCAGTCGGAAGTCGCCGAACGTTATCAGAATAAGATCATCAGCTTCTGATGGTATAGATTAAATACTGTATTTTTCTCTGTTTGATTATTGCTTCGGTGACGAAAAGGTGCTTTTAGCAGTAGTCAGGGGAGTTAACATAAAACTACATATTTTAAAAATGTTTTCATAATGGTTTATTACATAACATTTTTCAGTAATATTTTGCTTGTTTAAATTTTTTTGTCATTTGCATACCTTAAATCTAACATGTCTTTTGTCAAAAGGAATCTCCCTCCGCCCTTAAAAAAAAAAAAAAAAAAAAAAAAAAAAAAATTACAGGAACACTGCTCTAGTTATGCTACAGTAGTTTCGGCACAAAGTCTCTATATGATATCCTTATATATATATATATATATATATATATATATATATATATATATATATTTTTTTTTTTTTTTTTTCAGCACTTAAGTTAAATTATTTATATATTACTAACTAATATTACAATAGTTCTTTATATTTAATTACTAGTTTAATTTTTTTTTTTTGTGGCATTTAAGTGAAAATATTTATACGTAAATTTGAGTTCCTTGGGTGCGGCACTATACATTTTTAAAAAAGAGATTTTTACAGGTGCGCCGCTTACGTGGATATACTTTTTTTAAAACAGATTTTCATTGGTACGGCTGATATTCCCAATAATACGGTAGATATGTAAGTATATTAAGCCCTGACATCATTTTAATGGTTAAAAAAGCATTTTCTCACCATATTACATTTGCCGTGTGTTCAAATACAGCACACATTGTTATTTTCTTTTTAAATTTTTTACTCCATACAAAAATAAGCCTTATTTTAGAGCATTATAACTTATAAGTTTGATAAATCATAGCTTTTATAAAAATAAATCTTATGTTCTCATAACAAACACCAATTCAGCATAAGTGCAACAAGCATTTTAAAATGAAACACCAGGGGTCGATCCAGGAAAAATTTGGGGCCTATTTAGGGCCCCTTCACAAAAATCTATTTAATGAAATCGGACCCTTCACAAAAATCAATTTGATAAAATGGTCCCCTTCACAAAAATCAATTTGATAAAATGGGCCCCTTCACAAAAATCAATTTGATAAAATGGGCTCCTTCACAAAATGCTATTCCATAAAAACTTACTATTTATTATTTTGTGATTTTTAAAATATGTAATTTGTAAACAAGCAAGTTCACCAGAGAGGAAAACTTCTGCAAAAGGATTTTAAACGGTTTTTGTTTTTAAATGCTTGGTCTGAATTTGATTAACTGGATATCAACTTTCGCCACAAAATGTTATTTTTCACCAAATATAATAAATTTCACAAAAATAACCTTTACTTTTCACAAAATGGGCCCCAAGAAGAAAAAAACCTGCATCGACCCCTGAACACACAAGTTGTAGTTTGTTAATCTGTAAAGTATAGGATTGCTGTACTAAATCTGGTGCAGCGGAACGGCAAATACCGTTTAGTGTCAAACCAATATTGATGACTAAAATTGTGCTTCTACAGAAACTTCTCCATCAAGTGTTTCCTTCACTAACGCAACCCGGTATCCAGACCCGAACACAGCGAAGTATAGAAAGATGTACGATAGGCATAACTAGAAGCGATAGAAAGAGAATAACCTGGATGAGAAGTTAGACGAAAGTTTTTGACATCATTGAAAGAATTAAACGTCTAAAATGGAAAATGGGCGGGGCACATTGCAAAAAGATAAGACAGTAGAGGGAGCACAAACACCCTACAGTAGTATCCCAGTGATGTAAAACGACCAAGAAGATGACCTCAAGTAAGATGGAGTGAAAAAATCAGATAAGTTGTCAGTGTTAATTGGATGACTAAAACACTAGACAGGAAACAATGGAAAAATCTGGGTGAGAATCCAGCAGTGGATTGAAAACAGTTGATGATGATGATATCTAATCTTTATTTAGCATACTTACACCTTAAAATATAAAAAGTAAAGATCAAGTATGTATTTAGTAATCAAGTTTTACATTTTCTTAATATTTAGTACTTTATTGTTTTACTTAATAATTTACTTTATTATAGACATATTCATTGTAATTTCAAATGCATTGTTACATTCGTATTACTGCTTAAAAAATGTAAATAAACCAGAAATCTGCAAATAATTCAAAAATTTGCACAATTTTAGTGTTATGATGGACTCATGTGGATTTGGGGAGTCTACTGTAGTACATTTTGCTTGTAATTACCATCATTTTTAATTATTAAAAATATGACATTACCATCAGTTATAAATATTAAGATTTTTTTTTTTTTTATTCGACACAAAACAAGGCAGGTGCTTTCATTCTGTATGACGTTTTTCGACATAAAATAAGATGTGCTTTTACTTTTTCATAGTTGTTCAAATATCCCATAAGGCTTAAATAGTAAAGTTCCTAAAAGTAACTTAATAAATTTTACTGTAAGATCTTTTGAAGAAACAAACGCTAAGAAATTATTGTATATCTTGTGTATATATGCTGATTTATTCATTTTGAATGAATGTGATGCACTTATAAAGTTAGGTAGAAATGTATATTTTTTCTTTTCTTCTTTACAGATGTGTGCCGAGCAGAAATTTCTGTGACAACAGCAAGGTGGAAGAAACCAGATTGTTGCAAAGAAAAAAAAAAATTATGTTTTGTGATGTGGAAAGTTGTAAATAAATATTTGTTTTGTATTTTATTGTGGAAAGTTATAAATAAATATTTGTTTTGTATTTTATCGTGAAAGTTGTAAATAAATATTTGTTTTGTTTTTAATGTGAATTTTTTTATTGTGCAATTTGTAACATTATAGAATTTTAAAAAAATAGTAAGATTATTCAACAGCGGGTATCATTTTCCCCATACTATCTTTCATGACATTGTGAAATATATTTTTTAATTTTTATTCCTTTACTGATTTCCAATTAGATTGGGAGTAAAATTTTAAAATTTTCAGGTATTCACTTCTGATGACTTTTGCATAAAGATTTAATTTTTGTATGTCATATAATTTAAGTTTATTATTTTATATTGAGCACTTAGTGTAATATGTGCAATTATTTAAAATACAGAAGTTGTTTATTCATTAAAGTTAGAACAATGAAAGCAAACAATATCTTAATATTGCTCAAATTTGTGTTAATACTTTGTGACATATATCAAATGCACTTTCTGGGCCATTAGCATTTACATAATCATGGTACTGTCTCATTTTGTTAAAGTAAGGTAATGTATTTAAGTACAAAGGTAAGTAAAACAAATTGAATCTGAAGCTGTATAGCCAAATTATCACAGCAGTAAATGTGTGCTTCGGTCACTAAATATGAAAGGGCATGCTTTTCTGTCCTTTATTTGTTTTGAATGCAAAAGTATTAACAGATGACTTATGCAGTAGCTTTATTCTAGAAAAACAATGTAAAACCATCATCAGAGGGACAAAACAATACTTTTAAATTTCATGTGGCACCTTATCAGAGGACGATCAAATGCATAACATTTGTTGCATATACCGGGTGTTCCTAAAGTGGATCAGGTATTTACATGCTTTTTGTAGTAAGTAAAACAAATAATTGCAAAGTAAAAAAAAAATTGTTATTTAAAAAAAAACTTAAGGGTGTATTCAAATCCAAACTGCTTATTTTGAAACACATTTTTAAATTCATTTTTGCTCGAAAATGCATCCAATTGGCAGGTTCTCTTATTCAGAAACTTTATAATGTCCGTGTTGTCTCAATTTTTTGATAAAGGCAGAATATATTTTTTAAAATGCTGTCAAAGTGGACATTTTGAACCGAATTTCCCGAAGCAATAGCGCTGGAAACAAAAAAAAAAAAGTACTTTCAAAATATTTGTTTGTAAATCAATTTCTAATTAATTGAACGAAAAATAAAAACGTAGGTCCCTTATAAATCTCTTCATAAATCACGCCGCCAAGTTTCATGTGTTTACTTTTGAAAATGTGTCATAAAATTTTGAGTTGTTGAGCATGGAAAAATATTTTTTTTGAATACTGCCTTAAGTTTTTATATGACTTCTTACGACAAGAATGATAAGTTCCACTTCAGACATAGCACTTAAAAAAAGGTCATGAAAAATTTTTAAATTGCATCATTTTATATAATATTTGCTCAAATTAAGAATAAAATATGTAAAAAATAATTATACAAGTAAGGAATTTTACAAAATATCTTAAATTTTCTTGAATTTTATCGAGAATATAAGATGAAAGGGCTATATAATTATATATGATATATATCAATATACATATAAGTAAGGAATTTTACAAAATTTCTTAAATTTTATCGATAATATAAGATATCTTCTGCCTTCAATTTGCATTTTTAAAATTCATATATACCTCAATATATTGTTACTGAAAACATTTTTTACTAAATAAATTATATAGTGTATGAGATCGAGATCTTTGTTAGATTGGATATTTTTTTAAAAGAAAGATTATTCAAAACCCTTTCTTAAAAAATAAAAACTTTTATTCTCTCTAATAAATCTAATAAATGAAGATATTTTTAAACTATTAAATTTATAAAATAAATGTTTTCAGTAACAATAGATCTATGCATTGTCATATGTTTATCTACATATGAATTTCAAAAATGCAAATTGAAGGCAGTAATATCATAAAAACCATCCACAGGATGCTGACAGGTGTGACATTTTGACACCCAGAGGATGCCCTATAACCATCCATAAGGTGTTGTGTAATGACATCCATAGGATATTGACAGGTGTGACATTTCGACACCCAGGGGATATCCTATAACTGTCTACAGGATGATTTCATCCATCCACAGGATATCAGCTTATCCTAAATATGACATTATGTGGATGCTTTTAGGATATCAATAGGACCATTCAGAGGATGTAATGCAAGTGTCCTATAACCGTCCAAAATGTGTCATGAGATAACATCCATAGGACGTTGAAAGGTGTGACATTTCGAAACTTAGGGGATGTCCTGTAACTGTCGAGAGGACCATTTCATCGGTCCACAGGATATCAGCTTGTCCTAAATATGACATCTTTTGGATGTTTTTAGGATGTGTTTGTGTTGTCTGGGCTAATTCATATTAATTTAAACAAAGTGAATTAGACCCATGTATGTCCATAAAATCAAAATAGATAGTATGTTGATAACCTTATAAAATGAAAATGAAGTTGGTGGAATAATTAATTATTTAAAAGATTTTCACCAAATAACATCACTAGGAGAAACCAAATACTTCTTAGGTATAGAAATCTGCAGAAAAGTAGATGCGAGTTATTTACGTTCAGAAAGAAGTAAAATAAAGCAATTAGTTAAAGATTTTCAACTTGGAGAAGCAAAATCAGCATACATCTCAATGGAAAATAATTATTATATAGTCTAGAAAAGGAAGAAAATCATTTATCATCAAATGAACAATAATAAGCAAGCTAAAGGAAGTCTTTTATATATTTCATCATGCACAAGACCTGACATTACTGCTTTTACACACATACTAAGTAGAAATGCAACAATCCAACACAGAATTGGAATGCAGTTAAGAAAGTAATAAGATTCTTAAAGACGACGAAATATCTCAACCTCCACATTTCTTCAAAACATAGCAGCATATTTAAAGGGAGACTGTGGTCAAGATGCTGCAGACAGAAAATCCACCTCTGGAAGGATAGTCCTCTTCGGCAATAGCTGCATTTCTTCGTTCTTAAGGAAACAAACATGGGTGTCTTCATTATCAGCAGAAGCTAAATACGTGGCACTGCCACAAGGCACTAAAGAGATGTTATGGATCTTAAAATTACGTAAAGATCTCAACTTACAAAAAAAGTTTTCAATTAAAATTTTTGAAGTCAACCAATCAACAATTAAATAAGTCTAATCAGAAAATTTTAAATCACAAACTAAACATATCGATATAAAGCACCATTACATAAAAAATTCAAAATTCAAAAATATAATAGATGTTAAATATCTGCCAACAAATGAAATGACTGCAGACATAATGACAAAACTGCTGACAAAGGCCAAGTTTGAACTTTGGCGAAACCTGATTCATCTAGTGTCATATGTCATATTCAACCACAAAAAGGGGGAGATGTTAGAGAAAGTTGTTCTTGTAAAAACAACCACCTGGTGGCAACACCAAACATGCACTCTGACTTATTCTACTAGAGAAACTATATTTCACTCAATGGTATGATTGTTGTGAAAGAAGCTTAAAAGGCTTTGAAGATCAAAATCACATAAAATGATCTAAGATATTGTTATTCCAAAGGAACTTCCCTTCAAAACTACTAATAAGGTTTATTATCCAAAGCTAATTGTTTCATTAATTGATTTGTAAATGCTACTTTTCAAGTTACTGTTTTGATGTTGTGTGTGTTGCTACTAGTATTCTGTGCTTGTATAATATATTCTACAATTTAATAAATTTATGTTTCCATGTTAAGAAGAAAGCAATTTTAAATTGAATAATACACAGAACATAAAAGTAAAGCTTTTGTTACTTTTATTTTTTCAGTTACTATATTGAGGAATTTTGTATTCATGCCTTCTCGTGGAATAACATTCTAACCCTTTACACTTTTGTAAATTACTTTTTTTCACTATCTCTCATTCTTTTCGACATAGGGTCAATAACATCAAAATTTCTCTCCTATGGAGGCTGTAAACACTCTCATATGATAATGCATAGTCGTTTTACTATAGGTAAATACACTTATTTCACAACTTTATCCATTAAAATGTTATGAGTGTGTTAATACTTTTAGTTTGCCACTCTGATTTCAGTTATATTGAATGTATTAAGGAAATTTATCTAATGAAAATGATAACTGCAACTGACCTATATAATATACATATGTATGTATGTAATATATCGGGAGAACTTGCACGTGCATCGTCATACTGTGTTAATTGGTAGTTGTAAACGTATGGGCCAAATGATAAGACAATGTCATCTTGGGACCTATTTCAAGGTGATCATTTTCAGTCTGTCACGGCACGTTACAAGGATAATCCCGACAATTTGATACACCAACACCCGAAATAATGTACAGAAAGCGCGCTTTTTCACTCGTCAACCCATTTTTATTAAAGCACTTTTAATTTTTCCCAGTAGATGGCTAGGGTGGAGACAATGCATAACCTTCTTAATGATTGGATTAGGATCTTTTGGTTGATATATCTGGGCCAATCCGAGCAGAACAGGGCAGCACATTGCTTGTCAATTAAATGTTAATAATATTTTTAATTTACCTATAGAGGGCGCTTATCGCTTGTGTATTTAAATTTTACTTTTAAAGATTAAAATTAAATGGAAAATTTGTATATTCACAAATATAAATTTGTTTTTGAGTGTATTTATCACATAAATAAATTTGTGTGTTTTAAATCAATTTGTGTTAAGGTGTAATAATTAAGGTGATATTTCAAAATATGTTCTCTCAACTTAACCTTCAAATAATTTCTCTCAACTTGACTATATCATCAAGTATTTGATATTTTATGATGTGCGCCATGTGGTCATATTGGTATAAATTAGACCTTGTGTTGTTTAAGGATTTCGGATAATTATTGTGAGTAAAATATTTTATATATTCTTTACAAGTTTTTATTTCCAATTTTATTATTTCCAACTGTTATCTGGTAAAAAATATTTTATCTATTCTTTACAAGTTTTTTATTTCCATTTTTATTATTTCCAATTGTCTTCTGGTAATAATTCAGTATACCTGGATGATTGTACTGATCTTAGCATATATGCCAGTATAATTATGAAATACTGAATTATTTTTTAAAACATGTGTGGGTTCATCCAGGTTGAAAATTATATCTACACGTGTTTTTTCATATCCAATTCTAATTTAAATCTCTTGTTATCCAATTTTCCATTATATTTAGTTCATATTTCATTTCTTAATCCATTTGTATTCACTTGATATCAACTCCAAATTATTAACATTTTATGGTTTATTATATATCTTTATAATTTTCTCTCTCTCTCCTTTTAAATATTCTTCATATTTTCAGTATTTTTGGCCAATTACCATTGAAGTATACAAGCTATGGTAAAATTATGATTGCACTTGTTAATTTATTAACTATGTGGTATTCTGTCTACACATTATTACTAATTATCTCTCTGGAGATTTAATTAGATTGTTACAAGAACTTGATATGTTTTTTGAAATTCAAAGATATTATAATTATATATATATATATATATATATATATATATATATATATATATATATATATATTTGCGCATGTATATTAACATTTTTTTGTAAATTTTACTTAAGAGACAGCATTATTACAGAACAAAAAATAAATGGGCCGAGAAGTAATTTAGAAAACTTTTATTTTCGCTTTTCAAAGGGCATACAATTGAAGTATAAATATTCTCTGGTACCATCGAAACGTTTAAATTTGGTATCCATGTATTTTCAAATCGTAGTCAAATTTTGAACCCGTTATAAAGCATATTTAAGACATTTACAAGTTACCAAACTTTTAGAATCTGTTTATTGTTTATTAGCCAGCTTAGAATTTTTAATTACACTTCATTTACACGAAATATTTAATAAACAAATTTGCGCATAAATGCTTTTAACACAAGTTTTAGTAACCTTACGCTCTCTTACGGTTTTATATTTAAAAAAAAACATCAACCATTCTCATTAATTAAAAAATCGAACCTTCAATGAAAAATGAGAATTACAAAAAACACCTAATATGATTTCAATTTTAAACACAATTCTTACATTAGCTTTTAAACATTTAAAGATTTATTTTTAAGAAATACTTATGCTGTCAACTTTTAAGACTCCTTGATAGCGCATTAAGAATTTCAGAATTTTATTTAAAGTGCATTTATTTGTACCAGAAAAAAAAAAGTATATAAATGCCTTTTTATTTTTAATCTTCTTTGGTTTTTGACTTCCAAAGTTATTATCATTATTTTTCTTACATAAAAAGGGGGACTCAGAGAAAGTTCTATTTAAAAAAATAAAAAAAAAAGAAAAAAGAAAAAGAAAAGAAAAGAAAAAAGAAAAGAAAAAGAAAGAAAGAAAGAAAGAAAGAAAATTTTGCAGGTACAAAGAAAGACAGAGGTAGAAAGAATGTAACACTTAACACCTTAGAATGAACTACCAAATAGATACTTAGAATATTTTTTTCCCTCTAATATCCGTGTAAGAATAAAGCTCTTCTATTTTTATATTCGTTTTTAGGCATTTACAAAGAAATATTTATCAGCTTTAAAAATTAGCTTACATATATTATTATTCCTCATTTCAGACTTTGTAATTACATTATACAACATTATTTTTTCATTTATTCAAACAAAAAATTAATTTTAAGAAAAGATTAATATAACTGTCTTTGAATCATTACTTCTGATAAATTTACGCTCTTATCACATTTTAAAGTTTTTGTGTAGCAACTACTTCTACTATTCTCGTTAATTTTTTTATGATCACTGAAATTTCAAAAAGAAAAAAGGAAAAGAAAAGAAAGCAAAATAACTTTAGAAAGAGAAAAAGGAGTAAACACTTAAAAAGAACGATCAGATAGGTAGACTTTTTCCCCCTCAAATATCCGTGTATTAAAAATAAAGCCTCTTGAAAATTATAAACTGCAGTTTTTTTTTTTTTTAAATAAATAGACGAACTTCAAAGAACTCGTTTATCCATACCAGTTTCCTAGAAGAAGAAATTTCTTTACATTTCGAAATGGAAAAAGGAAATGAGTATTTACGTAGACACCTCCTTTTTTTCTGAAAATAAGAGTCGGAGAGGCATAATTGAAAATTTCGGATGGAGAAGAGAGTTATTTGGAATGCGTTCTTAAGCTATGATTGTATTGGCGCTCAGTTTAGAAAAAAGATGAACGTTTCACAAATAAATTTTCTTCGAAATGTTGGCCGATGAGTTCTTTGAAAATTCATGTAAACCACTTAATGTAATGTTCCCGTTTATATATGATAGGTTTCTATTCACCTGGAATGCGTTTTAGACTAACAATGTATATACCAAATGCGCCAAAGTACGTTAAAACTTTAAAAAATCATTAAAAATAAATACATTACGTTAAAAAATTGCGGTTTGCAGGAATAAGGTTAGAAAAAAAAATCAGATTTTTTTTTTAATAACGAAAAAATTTTGGTTAAAAAATTTCCGATAGATGGCGCTGTATGCATAATATGAAGCAGATTTATGCAAAACAGGCTGTCAATAAAACACCTCAATGCACACATATTCTTCATTTGATGCCAGCAGTGTGCTATCGTTATCAGATCAAGCATTGTTGGTTAAGCCTTTTTACAAGAACGAGGAATCAGCAACTGGCGCATTGTGGAAATTCCGCGCGGCAAAATGACTGAAGACAAGAAAAGGGCCTGTTTCATGTGCTGGGATACTAAAGCTTTTCAGACGCTTCGCAGAAATCATGAACATAGAAATAGATAAGGACTTCTAACGAAATAGTATTAATATCATGTCGTGACTTTCGAATTTAATGGCAGCTATGCGCACGGTTCTGCGCAACCGGCGAGCATCTCTGCTAAGATAGAGTCACCTACAACAACAAACCGAAACTGTCTTTCGGATACCCACCAGACGATGGCTGTCAAGCAGACGAACTGATGACGTATAGAGTAACTGTCATACACAGGCGCCACCTATTTGAAACATTTTTCGAGAAACGGTTTTCTTCTTTGACAGGCTATTTCGTTAGACGTCCTTATCTATTTCTATGTTCATGGCAGAACTGGGTCTTTTACTATAAGCCTAATTTGCATATATCTGCTTCATATTATGCATACCAGCGCCATCTACCGGTATTTTTTTAACTACGACTTTTTTTGTTATTTAAAAAAATCCGATCTCCCTCTAATCCCATTCCTGCAAACCGCAATTTTTTAGCATAATTTGTTTCTGTTTGATGAATTTTTAAAGTTTTAACGAACTTTTGCTGCAACCGGTATTTATATTTATACAAGTTAAAATTTTCCAATTCAGTGAAAAAGCATCCACGCTAAGAATCGAACCCAGAATCTGTGTCTTAAATTGTCAGTCTCTTCTATTTGAACTACCTGGAAGATCAGTTGGAAAGTTTTCAACTTGTATAATATCTTTAACAATCAGTATGATTGTGTTAAAATGACAAAGTGTATGTTATATTTAGTCAGTTATTTAAATATTAGTAAATATTTTTTTATTCACTTGTAATGTATTTAAAATACCCATATATATTTATATTCAGTAAATAATTGAAAATTTTCACGAAGAATAAACATTCCTAGAATAATTATCCCAAGAATTCCTTCAGAAGTTTATGTAAGTTAATTTGTAGCGCAAAAGAGCATATTTTTACATTTGCATGATTTCAATTTAAACTAGCAATAAACTAATATTTAATGAACTAAATGTTCCACAAATATTATTTTTATACATGTTGTATAAAAATTTAGCTGGAATGTGTTTTAGATGAACAATGTATTTTATATTTAGAGAATTATTTAAATATTCTCACAAACACTTTTTTATTAACTTGGAATATATTTAAAGTAATGATATATTTATATTCAGTCAATGGTTCGAATTTCCCACGAAAAATACACATTCCAGGAAAAGTTATCTCAAGAATTCCTTCAGAAGTTATTTAAATTAATTTGTTTGCTTCGCAAAAGTATATAAGCTACTTTTTATTCACAAGATTCTACTTTAATCTAACAATAAACTAACATGTAAACTTTCCACAAGTATTATTTTTAGAAATATTATCTGAATATTTATGTGGGGAGTTCTCTAAACCATAAATAATTGGTTGGTAGATTGAATTAGTTATGGATTTACTTTGAATTTTTTATTATTATTATTATGATATACTGATGCTCAGTCAGTAATATATTTCATATTCACTCAATTATTTAAATATTCGTAAATATTTTTTATTCCCTTCGTTAAAACTTTAAAAATTCATTAAAAAGAAACAAATGATGTTAAAAAAATTGCGGTTTTCAGGAATGGGATTAAAGGGAGATCGGATTTTTTGTAATAACAAAAAAAGTTGTGGTTAAAAATTTTGCCGATAGATGGCGTTGGCATGCATAATATGAAGCAGATGTATGCAAAAGACCCATTATAGTAAAAGACCCATTTCTGCGAAGCGTCTGACAAGCTTCAGTATCCCAGCACATGAAACAGGCACTTTCCTCGTCTTCAGTTCTTTTGCCGTGTGGAATTTTCGCCATGCACCAGTTGCTGATTCCCTGTTCTTGTAAAAGAGTTTAACCACCAGCGCTTGATCTGGTAATGATAGCATACTGCTGGCATCGAATGAAGAATCTGTGTGCATTGAGGGGTTTTATTGACAGCCTGCTTGTATAAATCTGCTTCATATTATGCATGCAGCGCCATCTATCGGTAATTTTTGAACCAAAAAATTTTTTTATGAAAAAAAAAATCCGATCTCACTCTAATCCCATTCCTGCAAACCGCAATTTTTTAGCATCATGTGTTTCTTTTTAATGCATTTTTAGAGTTTTAACAAACTTATGGCGCACCCGGTATTTAAAGTAATTATATCATACAATCAGGGTGCAATTCAAATTTTCCATGAATAACGAACATTTCTATACACATTATCCCAAGAATTCATTCAGAAGTCATGTGAGTTAATCTTATTGTTTTGATAAATATTTTAATTATATTATCATACTTTTTATTTGCATGATTCCAATTTAAATTAACAATAAACTAGTATTTAATTATTTAAATTTTCTCCAAATATTATTTTTAGACATGTTATCTAAAAACTTGCATGAAGAGTTCTCCAAACTATACTGCTTGACAACTGCTAAGGAACAGAGGCATTTTTCGTCCTAACTAATGATAGACATAGTTTAAAGAAATGAGACTCAGTGCATAGAGGTCCAAATGTATACTTATTATGCAATACGACACAAATATTATCACATGGCAAAGCAAGATGCACAAAAGAACAAAATATGCTTCATACAGCATTTTTCAACAGTTGCGAAAAATGCTTCTTCTGCCCCAAAAAGTAACACATATAAGTCTGTGAGTATGGAATGGAGTGTGACCTCCTCTCTCCTCTGACATTGATGCATATTTTGCATCGTTTGTGCATGCTGTTCAAAAACAGTTAAGGTTGGGTCGTTGAGGAGAACAGTTGAGAAGAGCTCCCCTATTCGTTTCACAGAACAATTTTCAGTTCCTGCACGGTGCAAGGAGAGTTCTGTTTCTGAACAATACATCTACCGAGCACATATCAGGCGTGTTCCATAGGAATCATGTCCAGAAAATAAATACGCTCAATATTGTCTCCTGCTAGTGTGAGGGACACTTGTTGTCTTATGTGGGCGAGCATTGTCTTTATCAACAGGAATTCTCGACAAACTGCATCACGGGAAAGATGGATATAACCCTAGAGAACACCTGTGCAATTCCACTGCGATGTCACTGTACCCTTTTCAAATATGTGAAGCAGAATTCTTCCATTATGCCTGATACCCGCTCACACAATCACTCCACGGCCATAGTTATCAGTTTCCTGGACATTCCGGTAATGGAAATGAATTCCTCTTTTTTTTTTCTTTTTTTTTTACAGCAGCTGGTGCTCAGAATCGCTGTTTATGGTGAAATGGGATTCATTAAGGAACATGATTCTGAACCACTGTTTCTGGCTGTAACGAATATCCTCCTTAGACCGAAGAAAATTTTCCCTGCAATGATGTCCTCATAGAGGGAGAAATGCATGCAACAAGCTCCTGTGCATCTAAAGGTAACAATATCTAATCAAGTACCAGTAGCGTTGACAAGGTCTGGGGTTATCTGACCTGGCTTATCATTTATGTTCTTCTTGGCCACTAGGCAGACAAATTGATGCTCTTGAGATGTGGTGATCCTAGCACGGCTTCAAGAATGCCTTCTCGTAGCACTTCCATATCCAGAAGTCTTTTTAAACCACATACTATTTGACACGTCTCTAGTTTTGGTAACTTGAGTGACACTTTGCCTTATCTTGAAACATCGAACTACTCAACCATGACCGTACTTCATATTATGCATACCAGCGCCATCTATCGGTAATTTTTTGAATCCAACATTTTTTTTTTTTTTTTTTTTTTTTTTTTTTTTTTAAATCCAATCGCCTTCTAATCCCTCGCGTGCAAACAGCAATTTTTTAGTATTTTTTGTTCCTTTTTAATGAATTTTTAAAGTTTTAACGAATTTATGTCAGACCCGGTATATATATATATATATATATATATATATATATATATACATATATATTAAATATCTCATAGATTAATAATATAATAAGAATATGGGATAATTACAAATTATGGAATTTAAAGAAAGAAAAGAAAATGAGATTTTTTTAAGTGCAAAATATAACTGACGCTGTAGACTTCTTCTGATAAATTATTTTACATTAAAAAAAAAAAAAAAAAAAAAAAACTTTATTTATCAGGGAATTTCCAATATAGAATAGCTATTTGTTGACTATATTTCAAAATTATTCTTCAGATAAAATAGGTTCATGAATAAAATTTAACTTTGTTTAAATAATTGTGAAAGAAACAGATTTCTGTTTTCAAGCTACGCCTTCCTTCTATTACTTTTTTCCCTTATAAACTAAGATAAGAAATGACATTTATATTTGTTCGACGTTATTTTGATTTACCACACCACTCTTGCATTTCAATTGCAAATCAGAAGAGAAGTTGAAAGAATTTAGCTTCTTTTTATAAATATTTTTTGAAAGTATTATAACGTTTCATAAATGTTTTATCTAAAAATATCTTATGATTTTTCTGTATAAATATGTAACTCAATACATTTTAATAATTTCACGAATTAGTTTTTTAAAACAAACATGTCGGGTTGTATACTGAAAACAAAAAAAAAAGATTAAATTGTTTCAAACATACCTTTATTTATTACATATTCTAATTTCTAGTCTTAAATAGTTCTTAATGAGTCGTTCACTAATAAATATGTATAGACCTGAAAAAAAAAATGTAGACACCAGATACATACACACGTACACACTAATTCTTCCACGAATCGCCGTAGAAAAATTATACTGATTGTAATTGATAATAGTGACTTCGATTAGGATTTGTAGGCAGTCCACATGGTTCTGCATGTGGACTGCCTACAAATCCTAATCGAAGTCACTATTATCAATTGCTATCAGTATAATTGATTGCATTCGATTCATAGATGCTTCTTCTATGCGATACAGAATTTTAACTCTTTACTTTGAGTGGTTTTAGTTATCCTTATATCAATATCATGATACGGGATAATGTATAAGTTGAAAAAGTGGCGGATTTGAATTAATTATAATTTAACATACTTTTATAGCAGCCTTGGCCAAATGTTTTAAGCAACCCCGTACTTTTAATATATCTTAAAAAATAATAATCTGATATAAATGTTTCATTGCATACAATTATAAATTTCTTTTTAAGTTTTTTTTCTTTCTTTCTTTCAGTTAACAACAACAACAAAAAAAGACAGTAAATTAATAACTCAACTTGTATTAACCGTTTTAAATAAACTATTTGTTTTATAAAAGGAGTTTTTAAATCAGTTGCTAAACTACGTTCTTTTTTCCGTAAGATTCGTAATTGTGTTACACAAGTTAATGAAAAGCCATGAAAATTACAATAATTCTTGCAAAAATTAAAAAAAAAAAAAAAAAAAAAAAAAAAAAAAAAAAAAACATTGTCTTTAACAACGAAAGTATAATAAAGAAATAATTCTTGCAGAAAATTCCAAAACATAAAAAAAACTTTGTCTTTAGCAACGAAAGTATAATAAAGAAATGTTTTTAAACGTTAAAACAATTAAATAAGGAAGGTAATTTTTTAATTCCTGTGTATTTTTTATTTTTTTTATTTTTAATATGTGTTAATAAAATTAATTAAAAAATACATATAAATTTAAAAAATATATTTTCATTCGTCATGTGTTTAAAGACAAAAACAATTTTTTATATTTTTTTTCGTTGCTAAAGATTAAGTTTTTTTATGTTTTGGAATTTTCTGAAGAATTATTATGATTTACATTATTATCTATTAACTTACATAACACGACAATGAAGTATCCAGAAAAACAAAATAGCCTAGTACTTTAAAAAAACTCGTTTTTTAAAGCAAATAGTTTACTTACAAATATTAATTAAATGTTGAGATGTTTGTTTGCTATCATTTTTTATGAACTGCAAAATATGAGTGTGTCGAATACTTTTTGCCAAGGCTGTATTACTAGCATTTTCCTTTTTATCCCATATACATTCTGCTGCACTTGCAATAAAAACAATTTATTGTAATATTTTTTTTTAATTATTATTAAATTTATTTTGAATACTCGATGTAGGTGCTGGTTTTGCATTTAAAGAGAACCACTGAAATCGCTTCTTTATAAAAATGTTTAATAACTCTGTAACCAATGGTAAAAACATCATGAACATTTGTATTTAGATTAATTGAAGGATGTAATTTTTTTTAGTATTAAATTTGTGTATTACTATTGAAAAAAACTAAAGTTTGTTTTCATTTTAGTATGGAGATAGCCCCTTAAGTTATTAAGAAAATATCAAATAAAAGTATCGGCATCAGTTTTTTACTGTTATTTTGGCAAAATTAATAAAATGTTTTTTTTTTTTTGTTTTTTTTTCTACGGACATTTATGAAATGTTTAAGTTATTTATTCAAACAGTTTTCATAATTCGTACATTTAATATTATTCTCTAAAGAATTCTAATGAAAGAAAGAATTAGAATGTTTTAAAAATATCTTTATTAATTTCAAGCTCTAATTCTAAATATTTCTTGTGACTCTTTCACTTCTTCAATAAATATTTCCTTATTCAATTTCCTTTAAAATACTTGTCTTTTTTTTTTTTTTTTTTTTTTTTTAAGAACAGTTTAAATCATTCCTACATTTATTCTTTTTATCTAAAGAATAATGAAGATATAATGAAAGAAGTAACTGGAATGTTTTAAAAATATTTCAAGCTTTAATTCTAAATATTTCCTAACGAATCATTTATTTAATAAATATTTACTTATTAAACTTCCATTAGAATATTTGTTTGTTTTCCATTTTATAAAGAAAAGTTTTCATAATTCCTGCATTTATTGTTCTTCTCTAAAGAATTATAATGAAAGGGAATAATTGAAAATGACCCTTAGAAATATCCTTTTTGAATTTCAAGCTCTAATTCTAAATATTTTCTAATGAGTCATTCACAAATAAATATTTCCATTTATTCAACTTCCATTAAAATATTTGTCTGTTTTCCTTTTAAATAACAGTCTTCATAATTCGTTTTATTTTTCTTCTCTAAAGATATGCAATAAAAGAAGTAACTGGAATGCCTCAAAAATATCTTTCTGAATTTCAAGCTCTAATTCCACATATTTCCTGTCGTTCTTTAATAACTATTTTCACTTATTGGAATTCCATTAAAATGTTTGTCTATTTTTCATTTTCTAAAGAACAGCTTTCATAATTCGTACATTTATTATTCTTCTCTGAAGTTTGTGCTGAAAGAAATAATTAAATTAATTTAAAAATTGCTTTATTGATTTTAAGTTTTAATTTCTAGTTTTAAATATCGTTCAATAGTAAATATATTCATGTATGAATCTTTTCATTTATTTAATCAAGATATTCGTTTCTTGAAGAATAGTTCGCATGGTTTGTTTATCCTCTCTGCCCACTATATTATTAATATTATCCCACTGCGGACAATGTCATATTAGCTTCTAATACATAGTTTATTTTCTTAAATGAGAATACATTGCATGTATTAATTTTTATTTTTTATTTTACCCTCTCCTCTTATATCATGTATATTTAATTTTTAAGAAAGTTTGTAGACACATTAAATGTAACTCATTAATTTCAAAATTTAATTATTAATATTAATTCCTTAGCATCTTTATTATATACATTTTTATTAATTATAAATTAACTTAAAATATAATGCAGTATGTTACAGTAATATAAATGGTAATATGTCATCGCTAGGTACAAAAATTTATGTGATATATCAATAATATCAATAATAAGTTTCATTTTAGTTATTTATTTATTTTTGTTTAATACATCTTTTATTCATTATTCTAATACAATAAATTTTTAACATAATTTTGAACACTTATCTGTCTTAATACAGTATTTGTTTTAAAACATCATCCAATAATGTAATAAATTATTATATAATTGTATATATTTACCAATAGATGGCAGCACCTCATTGATTTATTCTTTTGAATTTATGGTGGAGTTCAAGTTTAATTTTTCTATAGAGGGTGCTGGTTTTATTTATTGGGTTTGTGCTTGGCTATGCATTACATGTTGTTCCTTGATCCATGGTCCATCGATTTTTAATTTTTTTTTCAACATATGCTTAAAACTCTATTTCTTGTAATTTGTAATATTGCTGACTTAAGTTTGGATTTTGCTTTTAAATGGGGTAATTTCATGTCTTTATTTATTTTATTTTTTTCCTCTCAATCCTTTTCAATCATGTTTTATTTTGAACTTAATCGTTGTGTCATTGTATATTTCTCTACATTCATGGTGTGGTTGTCCCAAATTCATATTATTTAGCTATTTTATGGCTAATATGAAGATGAAACCACACATATTATTTGTGGAAATTTAGGCATTTGGGACCTGAAGATTCTGTCTAAATTCCACAAATTTCCATTATTCAATTTTTGTTATTCAATTTCTGCTTTTTTTTCTTTTTTTTTTTTTTTTTTTTTTTTTTTAAATACTGTGTTTTTGGTATCTATGTTCAATTTGTTGGGGGGACCTGTTTTGTTGCAATTAGTTATTTTAATTTTATTCATAATTTCACAGTTTATGTTGGTGGTTGTAAAGTTCATTTAATGGTTATATATATATATATATATATATATATATATATATAGAATATGGTGTTTCTGTATTGTCTTATAACGATTATCCCCCCCCCCCCTTTTTTTTTCAATTTGTCAATTTTACATTCTTGCATATATATTTTTGTATTGTACTATAATTATTGATTCATAGATATTTTCAATTTTGATGAGATTTAATAGTTATTAATAACAAAAAGTTTTATTATTATAATCTTCAACAAATATCGAGTTTCATTTGTTTTTTAAGAACAAATTTTTATAATTAAAGCATTCATTTTTCATATTTTGCCCAACATCTACACAATTGTTCATAGATCCACCTTGAATGTTACCTAGTAAAACCTTTGTTTGCTTTTATGAGAAACTTTTTTAATTTACGCTATACTTAATCCTTAATAATTTATTAATAACAATAAAGTATTATTTATTATTTTGCATATAATTATTTTTCACAATGTTTAATTAAGTTTTCACTTGTTTTCAAGGACAAATTTTAATAATTCGAAATATACTTATGCAGCCCCATACAAACTAAAATAATAATAATAATAATAATGATAATCCTATATATTATTTCTGTTGTCAACATCCCTTTTTCTAAGTCAATAAAAAAACGCAGAATGATAAATGAGATACCATTTGAAAGGATTTTGAAGCGGTTTCTGACATAGTACACTCACATTTCGTTAAAACGTGTATTTTGGTTAAAATTTTCAATTAATTAAAAATAAATCGGCATTGTTTTCATAAGTGAAATAAAAGGTTTTCCTCAAATTAGTGTCGCCACAAAAATAAAATACCGCAGCAATGATTATATATTTTTAAAAAAATGTTCAATAAAGATAAAATGGGACATAGTTGCTACACGGGTTTATTTTATACTTATGATTAAAAAACTAAATTTAAATTCAAATGCTTAATTTATTTTTCTTTATGCTATGTTTTTTTTTTTTTTTTTTTTTTTTTTTTCGAAACAGATTATGTCACTTTCTAATGCTGTTAAAACACGATTGAGAATTTATTACTTACCCATCAGACGTAGTATAGGGCAAGTCTTGCAATCGTTTTAAAAATAGAAAAAAACATTTTGACGGATTTACATGTTTCAGACACTGGAGATTCCGAAAAACATATTATTAGAAGACAAAAAAATGCCGTCTGTCTGTCTGTGTGTGTGTGTCTGTGAACGCTCTAACTCCCGAACCAATTGAGATAGAGGCTTGAAATTTGGTATGTACTTAGTATGTAATAATGGAAAGAAGCCTATTGGATTTTAGTTAACTCGATTATCCGGAACTATTTTTTTCGGACTCTCGAAATATTCGTTCTGATAAAAGGTATATAAAATTTTTCGAAATTATTTATTTTAAGGAGTGGATATAAAAGACAATAAAAAAACATAAATTTTGCATAAAGAATGAAGTCGATCGTATAATGAGTTGCCGAAATATTTGTAATTATATTTTCCACACTCTTCGATTTTTTGTGACACTGTATTTCATTCAAATTTCAATTCAAAGATATATTTTAATTGGAAATGAGACGCTTAGTCCGACGCAGTAAACTGTTATTTAATATGATTATCATTTTTGGAGTTATAAGGATGTTTCTCTTACGCAATTCAGTAATAGAGTCTTTAAAGTTTATGAAGTCATCAAGCCACGATTTTATTCGAATTGCAATGCATTTTATAAATGGTTTGTACATGTTTTATTTTCATATTTTATATTATGCATATCCATGATGGGTAAGTATTACGTTGGCCCCCAATGACTACTTTTTTTGTGTGTGTGTGTTTGCTATCTTCGGTCAGTTTTTACTGTAACTTTGATGGAATAAGTGAGATGATATTCTGGCTTGACTTATGTTGTTTGCAGATATTTTTTATCCTTAATTTTTCTTTAGAAGTTTAAACCTGCATCTAAAAATTATTGGATATTGCTAAAAGCTATTAGATTGCAGTAAGAAATTTTCGCACGAGTTCACTGGTAATAATAATAATCACCAATATATTTCACACAAAGTTTCCATCTATTTAAAAGTAAGAAGGTAATCATACGACTCATCATTAAATTATTAAAAGATAAATGTAATTTAAAACATTTCTTTCCTTCTTTTTTTTTTTCTGTTAAAAGTTATTTTCCAAAAATCACAGATCAAGGTACACATATTTCAATGACTGGCTACACAAAATAAAGTTAGATTTACAAAGTGATGAAATGCCACAAAATCTAAAAGGAAAATTCTACATTTGCTTTTAACATGCAATTATCAAAATATTTTCTCATAAAGTATCCATAACTTAAAAATGTAATCCTATATCATTCAGAAAATTTTCATTTCAGCAAAATATTGAATAGCATAACATAAATTAAACTCTTGAAATAAATATTTTAAAGGATTGAAATCAGATTTTAAAAGCGCAGTTTTCAAATCCCTAAAATACTTTAATTAAATTAGATCATAGAAAATAGGACTTGAATACTCACTAATGTTTTTTTTTTTCTTTTTGAATATAGTTTGAAATTGCACTAAATACATACACGTTAACTGATTTTTAATAATTTCATGTTTTAAAGATTTCTACTAAGAGTAAGTTTTTTTAAATGATTAAGTAGACATACTTTAAATTTGCAATAATGTGTGATTTTAGATAGGGCGGATAAAAAAGAATTAAACTAGTAAATCTGCAGATCAGGAGCCTCAACGTTAGCTCTGAAAGTCATTGCTTCTTAATCTCATTTTTCATATTAATTAGCATCTTACAATTCGCAATTTAATTTTTTTTTTATGATACATACATATTTATAGGCATATAAAATACTTCGGAGGTTTCAGAAATTAGAAGCGTTAAATTAAACACGATTTATGCAATGATATTCTGAAATTCTTATAAATTTCTTATTCTTGTAATTTTTTAGATAAAAAAAAGGCATTTTTTATTTTGATATTCTTTGAAATAGGGTTACTAAGCAACTAATAAAATAAAGAGGAAAGAAAAAGAAATGCATTTTAAAATTTGTAAAAAATTGGAAAATGAAATGTTTTATATTTCCCGAACAGTTTCAAAAAAATTTCCAATAATTTAAACAATTAATTTCTAAATTCTAATAGATGTATCGGCAAATTTTTAAAGCTATTGCATATATTTAAGACCTCCATATTGAAAATTTAGTATCCGTAATTTTACGTTTAAATCCATTATTCAAATATGCGATTTTTATTTTAGTTAAAAATGAAATTTGAAAATCGTCTGTATTCCCATAGGAAAGCATTATGACCTAAAAAGAAGTGTTCTATATTTTTCGAACGAATGAACCAAATGTAAATAAAACTTATACAGCTAATTCCGGGTACCTCATCAACACACCCACCAAAAATCAACTTAATAGGACGATTTTTACGGCAGTTATCGCGGAACAGACAGACAGACAGAAACCAATAACTTTTCGCGTCTCCACAGTGAGCTTCAACTGATGTTTCCGCAATAAATTAAGAAACGATTCTAAACCCGCCAGAAGAAATTTCACTATAAAAAAATATTAATTGCACTTTCAAAGCATTTTTGCGTGACATCCTGCTCAAGGTAAATAAGAATTTTCAAGTACACCCATTGTTTTCTCAAGTAGAATCAGACGTTGCTCAATTTGTAATCTCAAATCCACTTTAAAAAGAAAAAAATATTTCTAACACTAAATTACTTATAATTCATAGAAGCTTTGATAAATACACAAGGTAGATAAAATTTCAATAATGGCAGACAAAACCTGGTCAAGTTTAGATATTAGGGATTTTATTCCATTTATTCATTTCTATTAATTTAAAAGATATATGATGCTTTTAATGCTTTGTTTGACGCAGAAAATATAGAATTCAACTATATTTTATTTCTGTACAGACTCTAAAAACGACATTTTCAAAACTGAGCAAAAAATACTCAAATCTGAGTATGTCGCATAGTCAAAATGGCTCCGAATCAAAATGACTCAAGTTTGAAACATGTATATACTCATTTATGAAAACATGCACACACTCAAGAATAAAACATTGTGTGCTCATGTTTAGGTATGTCCATGTTTCAAAAATGAGTATGAACTGACTTCTATGTGCTCCTTTTTGAGTATTTCCGCGTTTCAAAAATGAGTTTGAACTGATTCTAATCATTTTTGAGTATGTCCATGTTTCAAAAATGAGTATGAACTGACCTCTATGTGCTCAGTTTTGAGTATGTCCATGCTTCAATATTCTGAGTATTTCTGTTTTTCCAGAATTGAAAACATTGGGTCGTCCTATTTGAAACAAAAAGTTTCATAACAAAATGAAAACATCGATTTACTCAGATTTGAAAGTGTCATTTTTCTCAGTGCATGATTTACAGGATAAACAAATTTATTAAATTTAACAATTTCTCATTTTCTTTTCTTTTCTTTTTCAAACTTATAAAATTTGTACAATATCTAGTCCTGAAATCGTTTGATTTTCATTCAGTGAAGAAAAATGTTAAAAAAAACGTTAACACATAGATTTTTAAATTCAAGTTTTCGGAATAATTAAATTTGTAGCACAGGGTACAAATTTAGTTTCCAATTATTCTATTTAGCATAGTCGAAGTTCAAACTGACATCCCCCCCCCCCATCCTATTAAGATTGGCGGAAAAAAAAGATATTTGTCAAAGCTTTACGTCTTTTTTTTTTCTTTTTTTTAATTAAAAAAAAATCTATTGATCTTAAAACTCGTTGAATTCTCTTGGTAGATTTTCATGCCAATTTACTTTTATCACTTGTGTAAAGTACATAGAAAGTAAAAATAGTGCTAATTCAATTGTGCCACTTACTTTTAATTGCCCACTGCATAACTGCCAACCACTACGATTTTCGTCACCACTTTTTCAATAAAGAATTCGCTTTGAATTTAGTTTCGAATTATTTTATTTAGCACAGCCGAGGTTCAAACTGACATCCCCCCCCCCCCCATTGCATTAAGACAGGCGAAAAAAAAACATATTTGTCAAAGCTTTAAGTCTTTTTATTTATTTATTTAAAAAAATCTATTGATTTTAAAACCAACTGAATTCTCTTGGTAGATTTTCATGCCAACTTACTTTTTTCACCTGTGTCAAATACATAGAATGTAAAAATAGTGCTAATTCATTTTGCCACTTACTTTTAATTATCCACTGCTTAACTGCAACTACTACGATATTCGTCACCACTTTTTCTGTAAAGAATTCTTCGCCTTGTTTAAGCGCAAAAATCTGTGATTAAATAAGGCGAAAATTTCTTTAGAAAAAAATTGTGTCCAAAAGTCATAGCAGTAGGCAGCTATACCACTGTTTACACATATTTGTATTTATTTATTTATTATTTTGCTGTTTCCTGCATCAAAGTCTAATTATTAGGTGCGCTCGTAATTAATGAAGGTGAATTTCCGTGATATGAAGAAAGAAGCATCATTTGAATGTTGAAGTTTGCAGAATACGTAAACTGTTTGCATTGGGAATCTATATACTACTACTAAAAAAAAAAGTTTCGCTCTGTGTGTGTGTCTGTTGGCGATGGCTAGGAAAATCTAGCCCATACCTAGAAGGCTGGAATTAAAGATTTAGGTAGTCCAAACACTCTCTTGGTGTACCTGAGACTCAGAATTTTAATATTTCAATTATTTACTGAAATATTAATTAATATTCACAAAGAACTCTCATCAAAAATACGCTTTTATTCTCTTGGGTTGGTTGGTTCACTGGTTGGTTGCATCGATTCTTCACAGAAGTAATTAAATAAACCACAGTAACGATGCATAAATAAGGATTTCTAACTAAATAGTGTCAATATGGATTGAAGTTATCAGCGTAGAGGAGCCATGCGAATGTCGCGCCACCTGTATATGACAAATTACACATACGTCCCACTGATTGAAATATTTTCCAGGCACATTTTTCTTCATGACAATTAGTCGGGTTTAAGTTTTTTTTTTTTTTTTTTTTAACATGACATTTATTATTATGATGGAGATTGTTAATACAGAAAACTTTATTTAACAGATTCTTTTTAGGTGCGTTCGTAATTATATAAATACGTAGCACCTATTGTCGTCGTCTGGTCCGTCCGTCTGTCCGTCCGTCCGTCCACATACAACAACGCAAAAACTACCCAACCGAATGATTTGAAATTTAAGATATATTATCTTTATAGAATTTTGTCGAGACATTTCAAATTTTTTGAAAATCGAATCAAAACTTTAGAAAATATTAGTAAAAATATTTATTAAGAAATGTGAATTTTTTAAAAAGAAATCGGTGCTTTCTTGTTATAGGAGCTTCCGAGGTTTAATCGTCAAGCGACCGAGATACTTATTTTATTACAGAAATTAATCTGCAGACGATATAATTTAATTTCACAGAATAAAAAATCCTCAAGATCTGAATATTTATATAACTAGCTATAGTACGAACGAACCTCTTTTGTCACGTTTGACGTACAATTTACAACTTGTTTATATTTGCGGGAATGAAGAGGGGCAAGGGTCTAATTACATTTAAGCTTCAAGGTGTATTTCTAGAAAGCAGTTACCAGAATTTCCGAATAATAGTGTAAGCCAAATTTCAAATTAAGTTCCTAGCTTAACCAAATGAATCAATCTTTAAAGATGTATTGTGATCCTCCTAATTAGTTATTTGCTAAAGGCCACTTGAACAACCCCCCCCCCCCCCCCTCCCGGTCCGTCCTTCAAGGTTTTTTCTCTAACTCTGCTCCGTTTCCACATCTCAGCAACTATTTTACCGATTTCAACGCAATTGGTTCCAAACATTATAATTAACTGAATAGTCACTCTTTATAACATTAAACTAAATTTATGAGCAGCGGTTACCGCTATTTCCGAATAATAGTTTAAACCAAATTTTTAATTACGTTTCTAGCTTAAGCAAACGAACGAATTTTGAAAGATGCATAGTGGTCCTTCTAATTAGTCATTTGCCGAAGGACACTTGAACAACCCCTCCCCCCCCCCTGGCCCCTACTTATGGTTTTTTCTCTAACTTTGCTCCGTTTCCATATCTCAGCAACTATCGTTCCGATTTCAACACAAGTGATTCCAAACATTATAATTGATTTCTGTCGCTCTTTATAACATTAAACTAAAATTATGAGTAGCGGTTACCACTATTTACGTATAATAGTTTAAGCCAAATTTGTAATTAAGTTCGAAGCTTAAGCAAACGAACGAATTTTGAAAGATGCATAGTGGTCCTCCTAATTAGTCATTTGCTGAAGGGCACTTGAACATCCCCTCCACTGCGGGACCTCCTTCAAGGTTTTTCTCTAACTATGCTCCGTTTCCTTTTTTCTCTAACTATGCTCCGTTTCCATATCTCAGCAACTATTTTTTCGATTTCAACGCAAGTGATTCCAAACATTATAATTAACTTAATAGTCACTCTTTATAACATTAAACTAAATTTATGAGTAGCGGTTACCACTATTTCCGAATAATTGGGTAAGCCAAATTTGTAATTAAGTTCAAAACTTAAGCAAACGAAAGAATTTTTAAAGATGCATAGAGGTCCTCCTAATTAGTCATTTGCTAAAGGGTACTTGAACAACCCTCCCCCGGTCCCCCCCCCGGCCCCTCCTTCAAGGTTTTTCTCTAACTATGCCCCGTTTGTATATATCAGCAACTATCTTTCCGATTTCAACGCATCGATTCCAAACATTATATTTAACTTAATAGTCACCCTTTATAACATTAAATTAAATTTATGAGTAGCGGTTACCACTATTTACAAATAAGAGTTTAAGCCAACTTTGTAATTAAGTTCCTAGCTTAACAAAACGAACGAATTTTTATGCATGCATAGTGTGCCTTCTAATTAGTCATTTTCTGAAGGACACTCGAACATCCCCTCCCCTCGGCATCTCACTCAAGGTTATTTTCTCTAACTGTGCCGTTTTTCAATAACTGGGCTAATAATGTTCCAATCTTCTCGAAATCAGCTCAATTTTGTAGTGCGCCTACTATACAGTAACGTAGGCAGCGGGGACCTGTCTCAGAAGTTCGTTCGGAAAGAGGTTTGTTTAGAACAGAATGCTCCCCTCGCGGTGGTAGGGGGAAATAAAAGATTTTCTAGAGCGTACGAGCATGCCGGGTATACGGTTCCGAAGCCATCGTAGACCGTGGCCAGAGTTCCGTTTTTTAAGAGATTTAAGTTTATTACAAGGGCTCGGGCAACGCCGGGCGGGTCAGCTAGTTTATGGAATAAATCAGTCTCGATGAAATAGGCACGCGAAGAGGAGTTTAGTGGCACATATATAGTCGTTCCCGCAAAAACCAACAGCTCGTGGTCCTAGAGTCGGAACGGGATGTTTTTATTAGAAAAGAAGGAGTCGAGAAGAAATGTCAGAAGAGTTTTTCTTTTTTTAATTGAAGAAATTGTCACATTCTCGAAAAATCTTCCACAGCAGTACGAATTTCACAAACACACGATATTCCACATCGTGCAATAACCACCGAAGGATGACATTCAAAAACTTTATCAGAGGTGTAAAGTGAGAATAGATAGCATTTTGACTGCATAGAGATGAATTTTAAATATTCCAAAGGGTGGCGCAGGGGGCCATGGCCTTTTAATCTTAATTGATTTGGAACCTACAGTAGTGGATGAAGTTCGAACGGGAACATATCGTCAACTTTTTCATCCTGAGCAGCTAATAACTACGACAGAGGGCATTATACTATTGGAAAGGAGTTAATTGATTTAGTTTTGGATAGAAGTCGTAAATTGGCAGATCAGTGTACTGGTTTGCAAGGATTTCTTATCTTTCACAGTTTTGGAGGAGGAACCGGATCGGGATTCACTTCTCTTTTGATAAATAGATTATCTGTAGATTATGATAAGAAATCAAAACTGGAGTTTGCAGTTTAGCCTGCACCACAAATCTCAACTGCCGTAGTGGAGCCTTATAATTCAGTCTTGACGACTCATACTACACTGGAGCTCTCTGATTGCGCTTTCATAGTTGATAATGAAGCTATATATGATATTAGCCGAAGAAATCTTGATATTGAAAGACACAAATTTGAACAGAATCATTGGCCAGATTGTATCTTCTATTACGGCATGACTCCGTTTCGATGGCGCATTGAATGTAGATTTGACAGAATTTCAAACAAACCTTGTACCATATCCTCGAATTCACTTTCCTTTGGTCACTTACGCTCCCGTGATTTTCGCCGAGAAAGCTTACCATGAACAGATGACTGTTGCCAAAATTAACAATTCCTGCTTTGAACCAGCTAACAAGACGGTAAAGTGTGATCCGCGACATGGAAAATATATGGCCTGTTGTTTGCTATACAGAGGAGATGTGGTCCCTAAAGATGTCAAC
The DNA here is from genome assembly GCA_963931845.1 of Maratus michaelseni. Taxonomy (NCBI): domain Eukaryota; kingdom Metazoa; phylum Arthropoda; class Arachnida; order Araneae; family Salticidae; genus Maratus; species Maratus michaelseni. The sequence continues at coordinate 329,539,155 of OZ007587.1, forward strand.
TCTGCCATTGCTGCAATTAAAAGCAGAAGATCAATCCAGTTTGTTGACTGGTGTCCCACAGGATTTAAGGTAGGCATCAATTACTAGCCTCCCACAGTTGTTCCTATGGCGTTGCTCATATATTCTTAGGATTATTTTATTCAAAATTTATTTTTTTCCCTTCTTAAGTATTAAAATATCATGGGCTAAATTATTTTTAAATTAATTCTTCGTATGCGCATTAAATACTTTATTCGAAATACTTTATTCTCTATTATTCAGTTTATATGCTTCCAATCTTCTCTTTGTGGTTTTTATATCTGGAAGCAGATATTTCAACTATCCTTTACCCTTTGTTCAGAATATAACAAATGCATATCTATCTAAATTTCCATCTGCTGTTTTCGGACTTATTAATAATTGTATATACAGTTCACTCCTATCAAAACCGCATTTCCCATGCATTTTTCAGATGGTGGCTGGGTTGCCGTGCCATTATTTTGGCTATCCTGCCAATTATGGAATCCCTTGGTATGTCTACTGTTCGAAATTAGCATTGTGCTCTCCAAAACGGTTGTGAATAACTCCGCGCCATTGGCTTGATTCAGCATTTTTATGTTGGCATTGTAACTTAATGAAAAACTGCAGATCATCTCTGACTTCCAAGCTAGAAGCATCTAACTATTAAGTTAAGCTACGGAGGCCACCCCTCGTTTTTCATCGTCATGTCTTTTGCAATAAAATAATTTCCATGGATTTGCCTGAGCTTTAATGCTGTAAGTTTTAACATCTTCGGGATGAGAATACTGTGTTCCTGCTTTTCACAACGCATCTTCTGTACTTTAGGCTGGATAAGTAATCACCGTTTTCACCGCCCTTCATGTTTCTGTTTATCAGAAATCTAACAATTGCTGGATTCCATGTTATTACAACTACTACAACACAAAATTCTTCTCCACAGACCTTGGCTTTGTCAAAATTTCTTGTTTATTTCTCTACAGGTTAAAGAAAATTGGTATATGGATTCGTGTCTATGTTGGTAGATTTTTTTTTTTTTTCGAAATTTTGTTTGTGCACATGTATCAATACTTTCTAACCCGGATAGCAAGGTATTCAGATATGTCGATACATTGTATCTCATAGTATATTTTTAGCGCCGGCTTACTATTTTACATATGTTGAGATATTCTGCATATATACATGCATGCGCAATTTTCTTTGTTTTTTTATTATTGCTGGTAATTTTAAAAATTAAATTGCGATGTTTTAGAATTTCGTTCTCATGTTGTGTATGTTAGATAAAATGATGATGGGTATGCTGTAATTAAACTTTTCTACACAACAAAATAATGCCGCTGTTGGATTAATCATAATTTTCTAGCCTTGAGATTGCCTAAGCTGTTAAGATTTCTTGTCTTGTATATTTTAAAAGAGAATAAAATATTTTAATGGACATTTAAAAAACAGATATAATGAACAACTGCCTTTTAAAATGCATATATTTACACATATATATTTTTTATTTTATGTGTATGTGCTCTTAAGACTCCTTGCTAGTGAAATGTTTGTGGGTGTCTTCCAACCAGTTAATAATATAAAAAAATCATCGATTCTAATTTGCAAATCTATTTAACGTGTGAATTATACATTTGGTACTATTTTACAGGTATAAAAATTTCATCAGTCAATTTTTACCTTTTTAGATAGAATTAATATTTTTGCTACGTAACCCTTGTTTATCTTGTACTGTCTCCCTACTTTAAATTTTGATGTAGAAGTCATCTTATTTTTTAACGAATATTTTTCAGATAGTCCATTTTCAACTTTTCACACAGTGGGTATCAATTTACTCAATGCATTTCACCTGCAGATTTTTTTTTCAATTTAGTCTCCATTGCCACTTTTTTTTTTTTTTACCTTAAGTGTTTGTAAATTTTTTTGATGGGCTCTCTGCATGCGATTGCTCATTGATGTTTCTTTTTCACATCGGATTTGAGCGGGATGGCCACTTGCTTTTATCATATGTGGAATATGTACTTACCCTTCCATTTTTTTTTTTTATCACTGTCACATGTATTGAGATTTACATTCTGGTTCAAAATTTTACTTCTAATTTTTGGCAATGCAGTTAAACTTCACAGAAGCATAATGCTTGCTTTCTGATTTTTACATTCACATGTTTTACAGTTCTATATTTTATTATTGTAAGGTACATAATTATGAGTGATTTCCTTTTCTTCTAAATTTTTGTGGATACACTTTCAACTTTTGTACCTATCACTCACACACTATATTCAGAATTGTATTCTACGAATTTTACCGATTTTTTTTTTCTTGTACACACCTTGATTAAATTTTATCGCTGACATTTTTATTGTGGATTTGATCATTTGATACTTTTCATATTTTACATTTTTATACTTTGTCTTTTCAAAAAAAAAAAAAAAAAAAAATCAACCAATTCATTCAACACGTAGATTTTGTGGGTATTCGCTGGTATTCGAATTACACAGTTGTACAATTTTTCTCCTTCGAATATTAGTGGATATTTTCAGGATCCTTCTTTTTGTACAACTCTGCACGCAGACTTATATATACAAAGATGTACATTGCTATTTTCCTTACAAAGATATTACAATGTTTTCATTTATGAGTTCTGCATGTGGGTTTGTCATCTTCTCACACATTGTTTTTCTGCTATTAAATATGTATGCTCACATTAATATAAGTTTGCTTCTTTTTCATATTATTTTAGGTTACGTGAAGAAATATTCTACGGTATATTTTTTTATTTACACATTGTTCATAGGGTCTGTCTCCATCGTAAACAGAAATATTTGTTCATAGGTCTGTCTCCTTCGTAGACAGGATTTTTCTTTCATAGGTCTGTCTCCTTCGTAGCCAGAATGTTTGTTCATTGTCTGCACACACATACCGTTGGATTATTTTTCAATTCTTTAAAATTTTTCTACAGCATCTATTTTAATTTTTTCAGCTGGATTTATCTCAAAATTCCTTGTTATCATTATCATCTTAATTTTTATTCATTCATTCATTTATATTATTTAATTTTATTATATCATATTAATTTTTATAAAGTTATGTATCAGGATATTTTTAGATGTTACACACTTTATATTTTTGGACGTTTAAAAAAAAAAAAAATCTACAATATTCTTATTTTTGGCATTTTTTTTTCTAAATTTTGACTCTATATATGTAGGAGACAAGTGCTATAAGGTATTTATTTTATTATAATGTTTACATTCGAATTTCTTTTCTCTTTTTCATAGTTGACATTTTTAGATTTACAAAGCACACTTTTGTTTTTTATGTGTATATGATACATTTCTATGCGATAAATCTCTTCACTGGTAAGTAATTTAAACAAAATTCACGATATTTATCCTGCACTATCAAGACTGCTAAGTTGAATGTATATGTGCTGGTACAGGTATACTTTGCTTGATATTTTGATCATTTGTTAGTTTCGTTTTAATATATGTACTTGTTTTATTTTCTGCTGCTTTTTAGCTCACAGGCTATCAAAGCCTGAGAGCTTATGTGTCCGCCGGTTCTGTATGTATATGTACATACAGAATACATACATACATACACGTATGTATGTATGTATGTACGTAACGCGATAACTCTTGATAGAACTAACCGTTTTACTTTAAATTTTGTTTATAGGTTCCTTGTGATAAGGCGCTTACCTGATTAGTTTTGGAGGTTCATTGGTTAAGCATAAAGGGGGGAAACGGGGGGCTAACCCCCCATAATTTAGATAAATGGGTTTTTCATGCAGAATTATCCCATTTTCTTCAAATTTTGTATATAGGTTCATTTTGATAATGTGCTTCTGTCAATAGTTTTGGGGGTTCATTGGTTAAGTATAAAGGGGGAAAGGGGGGGTAACCCCCCTAATTTAGATAAATGAGTTTTTCATGCAGAATTATCCGATTTTCTTCAAATTTTGTATATAGGTTCATTGTGATAATGCGCTTCTCTGAAAAGTTTTGGGGGTTCATTGGTTAAGTATAAAGGGGGAAAGGGGGGCTAATCCCCCTTAATTTAGATAAATGAGTTTTTCATGCAGAATTATCCGATTTTCTTCAAATTTTGTATGTATATTCATTGTAATTAGACACTTCCCTGATTAGTTTAAGGAGTTCATTAGTTAACTATGAGGGGGTAACAGGGGGATGACCCCCCTTAATATATTGTTGATTTCTTTATTTTTCGAGGGCATATTTCAAATTCTTTGAAATAAGAGTACAATATGCAATGAGTGTGAATAGCCTGTGAGCTCAATGCCCTCAGTTTAACTGGGCAGTTTTCTTTTTATTTAATTTTCATGTCTACATTTTTTTCTCACAAACATCTACTTTCATCATGCTCTGCAACATGTACAAGAAAACATATGTTTTTACATGTCAGACATTTTTCACATTGTTGATAAATTTAATATACACGTTGGTAATGTCATCCGGTTACATTTGGCTTACAAGAGGTACTCTCTCTTACACACACATATACAATTTCTTTTTGCAAGCCTTTCATATGACAGGTTGTTGGGGTCCCTGCATCTGGTCAACGGTAGGTATTGCAAAGTTAACGTTTATTTTAACACACGTATTTTCTGTTTGTCATTGTGCCTTATGCACTTTACCCTTCATGTAAAAAAAATAATAATAATTAAATTTTCCATCAAAGTTCACACACCTTTGTTTACAATTTTATCTTTTGGTATTTTCAGTTCTCATATGGTTCAATATTTTCATGATATTTATATTTAAAAATTTAACTTAATTAACATTTTATACATTTTTCTTGCACATACCAGCCATATTGTGCACTCAGTGATGTTTGATAAGATTTTTTTATTCAGTATTGTCTTACACAAAACCTCATTTAAGGAAATTGCTTGCATTTATACTTTATTACATGTAATTTTTACATCCCTAGTTAAACTTTTATAAGGCATACTTCAGTTAGGTATTATTTTTTGCTTAATCTACACTCATATATATATTTTTGGCTTTTTAAATTGGATGGGATGGTGCTGCATTCACACTTACATTGTTTACAATGTTATTTAATTTTCTGGGTGTCTTAATTTAAATTTAAGTAGTATATATATATATTTTTTTTTATTACATTGATATAGATATACAGGACATTGCACATTCTAGTACAGATTCAACTGCGCATTATAAGTTTTGTACAATTTACGATATTTATATTTATTTTTTCCATGTTTTCTTTAGTTTAGTAATCATTTATATTAATGTTTATATTTTATAAACATTTTTAACTGCATGTAGTTGGCATATAAAAAGAAAAGAAATTTTGACCTGCTGTAGTACTAATATTTACTATTATTAATATAAAATAAGATTGATTTTTTCTTGTGCACATTGATTTATGCAGGTCTCTGTCCATAGATGACGAGATTTAAAATATTTTGTTCTGAAAGAAATATTTGAAAAAATTTACTGCAGTTATCATGAATATCATGACTAGATTGTCACACGTATGACATTTTTCTTGGGTACCCATATTTTCTTATTTACATGTTATATAGTGTGCTTGTATTGAAAGCTTATACGTGTATGTATTTTCTGGTGGTCTCCAACTTAATACGCAATAGTTATTGTTTGTGTTTTTGATTGTATTTTTGTGTAAATTTTTGTCTTGCATGTGAGGATTAAGCCATGGTAAGTTTTCACATTTCATTTTTGTTGAAGGGAAGAAATATATGGTGTTGCTCATATATTCTTAGGATTATTTTATTCAAAATTTAATTTTTTTCCCTTCTTAATATTAAAATATCATGGGCTAAATTATTTTCTAAATTAATTCTTCGTATGCGCATTAAATACTTTATTCGAAAAGCTTTCCTTTCATCATAATGTTAATTTCATAACCGTTAAAGATATCTTACTCTAACTCTATTATTCAGTTTATATGCTTCCAATCTTCTCTTTGTGGTTTTTATATCTGGAAGCAGATATTTCAACTATCCTTTACCCTTTGTTCAGAATATAACAAATGCATATGTATCTAAATTTCCATCTGCTGTTTGCGGACTTAATAATAATTGTATATACAGTTCACTCCTATCAAAACCGCATTTCAAATGCATTTTTCAGATGGTGGCTGGGTTGCCGTGTCATTATACTTATTTTGGCTATCCTGCCAATTATGGAATCCCTTGGTATGTCTACTGTTCGAAATTAGCATTGCGCTCTCCAAAACGGTTGTGAATAACTCCGCGCCATTGGCATGATTCAGCATTTTTATGTCGGCATTGTAACTTAATGAAAAACTGCAGATCATCTCTGACTTCCAAGCTAGAAGCATCTAACTATTAAGTTAAGCTACGGAGGCCACCCCTCGTTTTTCATCGTCATGTCTTTTGCAATAAAATAATTTCCATGGATTTGCCTATGTTTTAATGCTGTAAGTTTTAACATCTTCGGGATGAGAATACTGTGTTCCTGCTTTTCACAACGCATCTTTTGTACTTCCACCGTTTTCACCGCCCTTCATGTTTCTGTTTATTGCTGGATTCCATGTTATTACAACTACTACAACACAAAATTCTCCTTTATTTCGTCTTTATTTATTTATTTATTTATTTATTCATTTATTTATTTTTTATCAATTCTGGATATGCATAATACATAATTTGTATTTTGTATAAATATATATTCTTTAAATTATACAGAATAAAGTGAAACAAACTAATTCTTTTGTTATTCCATCACAAAGAAGTTGAACACCTGTAACTGTTTTCATTTATCGTGCAACGAGTTTTAATTACTTTCATTATTTAGACTAACCGCTTATAAAAAAAGGAAGAAAAAAGATCTTCAGGATCGGATTGCAGGTCAGTGTTTAGCAACAAAATGAATGGGGAATGAATTCCGTATCCTATGCATCAGGTTGGGGCGATTTGAGAAAAAAAATTCAAAACAGCGCCAAAAGACACTTTTAACATCTTACCAAATTTTTCAAGATGGCGGAAAAGCATGTTTTTTAAATATTTATAAAAATACGTTTAATACTGTAATACGTTTAATAGCGTATACGTTTAAATAGCGTAAAACCATGTTTTTACGCTGTCTTTAAAAAAATTAGTACGATGTTAAACCAAACTTATATCTCCATTTTCGATATTTTAACAAAGAATGAAAATAAATAAACACTAGATGGTACCCGTCAAAACTTGACGGAAAAAATTACAATAGCAATATTAGTAAAATAAGCTTCTTTATTACATAAGTAGGGGTGCTTATGAAACAATCTTTCAAATATTTTATTTAAAAAAAAATTTCCCCAGTGAATTACGTTATTATTTCCGATGCAAACTCCAAACAAACAATCCGTAAACAAAATGGAAATCAGTTTGACATTACCGCCCTATTCCCCACGGCAAGAAAGAAAATTTCCTGAACCTATGAAGTATCATACAAATAGCATATACCTACGTTCATCTCATATTCGGTCAATAAAAGAACATATTAAATAAGGCACACATTCCCCCCCCCCTGTGATTATGCAACCGAATGAGCTCCTATGCGCATGTACATTGCTTCTCCCTAAACGCACCGTCGAAATTCGACGTTAAAAAAAGTTTTAAAATGTTTTGATCAAAATTTTTAAAATGTCTTCTTTAATCATTGTTCGTTTTAAATCCATATCTTCTGAAACGCATCTATTGTTTTAAGCTAATCAATTTTTATGTAAAGATGAAGAATTTTTTTTACAATAATAAATCAATTGCAGATAAAGGAGATTTTTAATGTTTTCAAGTGTAATTTATTTGTATGGATTCTTCATTCCTTTACATAATCAGGATGATTATTCCTTTTCCATAATTAAGAGAAATAATGTAAATAAATAAATATCCAAGATTATTTTTGATTCTGTTTTCATTAATATATTGTAAATTTTATTGTTAAAAGTTACTGATAAATGATACTTTAGTAAATGGTGCTTTTCTTAATTATTATTATTATTATTAATATTAATATTATTATTCTTTTTTTTTTTGAGATTTAATGCCAACATTCTTCTGTTTGTTTATTGGGCGCTACAGTTTGGCGAATTATTTGATGTACTTTTCGGTTAGCAGGGCGCCAATGAAGTATATATATATATATATATATATATATATATATATATATATATATATATATATATATATATATATATATATATATATATATATATATATATACATATATACAAATATATATAATGTATATAGTTTTGTTTTTCTAGTATTGAATTTATGTGGTTTATAGATTTTGATTGGCTTTTGTGATAATGATTCTGCAAGTAATTTTCCATTGGAGTTTGTTATTATATGTATATATGTATATACTTTATTGGCGCCGGCTAACCGAAAAGTACCTGATTTGCATATAGTTTTTTTTTTCTTAATCGGACGACGGGATAATGCACGGAATTTCGACGGGATAATGAATATTTTTTATGGTACCAGAATATTTTTCTGTATTTTATAGTTATATTAAGAAATACATATTTTTATGATTTGCTGAATCACTTAGTTGTTTACTTTTTCATGCATTATATTATTGAAGCTTGTTAGTTCTCTTATTCGTTTAAATATACCCTACTTATATAAAAATAGCGTGTGTTCTCTGTGGTGTTTCGCATAAACGTTGTAAAATTCAGGTTATTAGATTTTATCCAACTTTGCTGTCATAACAGCTGATGAAGCAGCCATTTTCGGCGATTTTTTTGTTACCTGTAAAATGTTTTTTTTTGGTATAGCCCGAACTAAGAAAAAATTGAGTACTTTTCCATTATACGGACACCATTGTCGCCAAGCATATATTTACATGTGTGGCATGGTGTCGGTATAACGGAAAGGAACCAAAATTTGCGATCGATCAAATAATTGAATTTCGTTAAACATTAAATTTTCTGGTACTTTTCTATTATCCGGTCGACCACTTTTCATAACAAAAAATTATCGCCAAACTGTAAAATTAAACGCCAAAAATACAGTCCGATTTACTTGATGTCAGAAGCATTATACGTGTTTGTTACGTCATCAAGTGGTTTTTATTTCGAGATTTGCGTCTATTTTTCATTATGTTTTACTGATTTATTAGTTATTTCATTAATTAAAATAACAATTGTGTCCTTAAATTCATGTATTTTATTTATTTATTTATTTTGATATTCCAATGGCAACGTTCTCCCGTTTATTTGGCGTTACAGTTTGGCGATAGTTTTTTGTTATGAAAAGTGGTCGACGGGATAATAGAGAAGTACCAATTTTCTTATTTTTAATCTGAGAAAGAAACAATAATCATGGATTTAATTAATTTTGCAATATGCGGTGCAACCAAAATAATTTTGATTAAATCAGTACAGATATCGCAGACGCACCTGGGTTATTTTTTGGCGCCTAAATGACGATTTTTGCTTTGTATGGCAACCTGGTGTTTTATAATAAATTTGAATATGTGTGTAAATAAATAAAATAAAATAGGTACTTTTATGTTAGCTGGGCGTCAAGGATAACTCTCCAAATCTTGTTTCAATTGGAATCATTTAAATTGCAACATTTTACGTGAGATTTGTTATTCATATTGATATGTTTACGTTTAGATATTTTATTATGATTATATTCTAGCTAATTAAGTTTTTTTTTTTTTTTTTTTTTTTTTTTTTTTTAAGATTTTATACTACAATGTTAAAATATTACCTAGTTGATATTAGTTAATGTCAAAAGCAAGACTCCCTTATCATAATATCAGTACTATGATAAGGGGGCCTTGGTCAAAAGATTGGCGAACCACAGAGTTCAGGGAAAAAACTCTATGCCCTCGAAAGTGGGAGTTGTCAACTTTATGACGTCATAAGCAGAAGTAAATGTTTAATTGAAAATTACAGCTAATTAATTAAATTTTCGAACAAACGAATGCACGATAACAAATCTGTGTCCTAATATCTTTCATTTAAAAAAAGAATGGTGTAATTTGATGCAGTAGTTTGTTCTAACGGATTGTCGAAAGAAATCGCTTAGCGTTTTAAATATATAGATATTTAACAAACCTAAGAGACCTTTTTGTGATAAATAATTGTTATGGTCAGGGGGTCAAATTGTAAATAATTAATAAACGAACGAAAAAATTTATAGAAAATAACTTATGGGAATCTCAGGAAAGATATATCACTACATAGTATAAAACAAAGTCGCTTTTTCTGTCCCTATATCCCTATGTACGCTTAAATCTTTAAAACTACGCAACGGATTTTGATGCGGTTTTTTTTAATAGATAGAGTGATTCAAGAGGAAGGTTTATATGTATATCCATTAAATAGTGGAGAAATACTGTTATTTTTGAGGTTTTTAATGTGATGTCGTAAATAATTTCATTTTTTCCGCTTATACATTGCAAACGCAGGCTGAACCCTACAAGATTTATCAAAATAATGTACTAATTATTGTACACATTAAAAAGGTCTACAGAAAACACAAAGAGATGAAGGTTTTCAAGGTTAACCCGAAGCAAAGCGAGGGAGGGCCGCTAGTCTCATATAAATGGCACTTAAAATCATAAAATGGAGAAGTGGTCCGTATAAAAATGCAAAAAATTATACGCTTTATATAAATCTTTTTTTGTTTCGTTTTGTTAATTTTTCCGAAAGCACAGTTAAAAAGGTAAAAATCTCGTTCACAACTGCCATTACCAATTTTTAAAAAGATATATGAAAAAGAAATATCTATATTAAAAGAATACCTATTTAAAGAAATATCTATAAAAATGCACACAAAATATATTTACATAATATTACATGTACAGAAAAAAGTACGGATGTCGCAGACGCACCGGGGTTTCTTTTTAGTGCTAAAATGGCGATTTTTTGCCTGGCATTGCAACCCGACAATTAAGTCGGTTTGCCATACCAGGCTACCTTCTTGTAAGTCGGTATAAAAATGGTTAAACATATATTTCAGCGAATTTAGAAATTCACACCATAAGAGGATGAAATGGAGGGTTCGGACGTTTTAGGTCATTTCGTCATATCTCAGCAGCAGTTTTAGGGAGGAGCATGAAATTCAGGATAACAAATCTACTAAAAAGTGGTTAAACACGCATTTCAGTGAATTTAGAACTTCACTCACTAAGGGGTTTAAATGGAGGGTCGAACGTTTTAGGTCATTTCGCCATATCTCAGCAGCAGTTTTAGGTAGGAGCATAAAATTCAGGATAACAAATCTACTAAAAAAAATAGTTAAACACGTACTTCAGCGATTGTAGAAATTCACCAACCGGTTTAAACATCGGATATGAACCTGATTATGGAAGATTAGACAAATAAGACAACTATTGCTGATTTTTTATCAGATATTTTGCGTAAGACATTTTTATAAGGAAAATACACTGTAGCCGACACATTGTCCACCCGCGCGAAGCCGGGACGGGTCGCTAGTTTTTAATATAGAGAGATTCAAAACAATTGTAGGAAATATCATATGGCAATTTATAATGTTACATAAAATCTTTATATTAAAATGATAATAATATTCATGATCAGCAAATCAAATTTGTAAAACAAAGATAATCATATTGACCAACATTCTGCTTCCAATTAAGCAGGTCCCGGACACAAAATTTTATATTTTTTATTAACACTTTATGAATTCCGTTTGTCTGGCCATCTGGCCGTCTGTCTATGCAAGTTCTAACTACCGTAAACATACTCGGATTTCCATGTAATTGATATATGTTATTGAGGTTTGCCATGGCATGTTTGATATTGAAAAAGAAGTGTGTAACCTTTATAGTTCATTTACAGGGGTACTGAAAAGTATTCCGTTACATTATAGTCTACGGAGGAAAAACATTTGCGGTGTATTTTAACGGTGTTACACTATTCGAAACATAATGAAATTTATATGCATTATTGAGGCGCACTATAAGAAGGTTACTGTAGAATATGTTATGTGTAGCACAAACAGTTTACTTACAGGGACACTCAAAATAATTCCGTTATACTATGGTCTATATGAGGAAAAATCATTTGCGGTCTGTTTTATTGATGTTATTACACTGTTACAAACCTAATGAAATTGATATGAATTTCTGAAGTGCACTGAAGCATGTTTTCTGTAGAATATGGAGTGCAAAGCAATTTTCATTCATTTACAAGGTCACACAAAAGGATTTGGTTATACGATGGTTATTTAGTAGAGTTCAAATTTGTTGACAAAAATGATATTTTTGTCATTTTTCGCAAAATGGAGCGTACAAAAATCTCGCCAAGTGATTGTTGTGATTAAATGATAAAATTATTTTTAGTTTCATTTCATATATGAAAAATAAATCTATAATCAAATTATTAATTTAGATAAAGAGGTTAAAATAAATGACATAAAATATCAGACAAAGCACTACTATATAACAATTTAATTTAAAGCATTCACATAGTAGCATATTTGAAAAGTCATCGGAATGCTTTTGTTCTTTCCCGCAAAAAATGTTAAGTATGATGGTGTGTTAGTTTTCCAGACATCTTAAGCAGAAAAAGAAAAAGGAAAGAATCCAAACTACATTCTGAGTAAAGAAAAAACAGGAGGCTTTTGTTCTTTGACAACAACAGCAAAACTTTTTCACCTTTCCAAATCAATCTTTCCGACTCTGTCTCGGATGCTTAAAATAATTCCTTTTTGCATTAAATAAATAAATAAATAAATAACCAACTGACAATCTATTATGGTTAATTTCCATAACTAAAGGTACCTTCATTACATAAATAAATATATATATTTGTTTAATGTGGCAAATACCCGATTTAAAAGCAAAATTACATCCCTGGCAAGATTATATCAAGAAGAAACCATCCAAATAAATTTCAATTAAAGTAAGATCATTTTTCCTTCCAATCTATGCTATATTCATCCATTATAAGAGAAACCATAGAGACATAAACATTTGTAACACGTAAAAATTCAATATGTAGTGATGCAGCATCATTTAACTTACAAAAATTATGGCTCGAGTTACTCCATGGTTATGAATATGTAAATAAACATCCAAGTAAAAATTAAAAATAACGTGCATAATTTAAAAGGGTACGGGAAAAATTGAATGATGGCGATTCAAATCATTACAGCATAGATCATGCAATTGTAGAATATTCTTATTTGTTTTGATAATGGCTTCGATGGAGTCGAAACATGTAAACAGTCTAATAAAACTTTTTTAATGTTTATAAAACTTTTTATTTTACTCCCTTTAGAAATTAAAAGAAGCAAAATTATTCACCAAAATATATCAAGATACACACAAGTACAAAATATGTTATAATTCTTCCGATTTAACCTTTTCTTTTTTTTTTTAATCATGTACTTACATTATACATCACACCTCCCATACATACACAACATAAAAAAAAGAAAGAAAAACTCAATTGTATTACCGATAGGTATAAATATAGCTTAAATCAATAAATAATAATAATAAATTAGAAATTTTTATTTAAGTTAAGTTAAAAATACACAGAAAGTACTTTCTCGTATCTTATTATAGAAAATTACATATCACAAAATAAAATTATCGTTCACGAATCAGTCAATCAATTCTAATCATTTCTACTCATTTCTTTAATATAGTAATAACTAAAATTTATTCACACTTTTAATAAGCATTTGAATATTTTGATACAATTCGATAGTACAAAAATTCGCACACTTTCGAATGTTAATTCAGTTTACACAAGATTTTGAATGTTTCAATAAAATTTTAAAATATCTTAAGATGTCGTTAACAATCGATTAAATCCCTACCCCAGAAGATTTGAGATGTTGTGTTTATTAATGATTTAAAAGCGTATAAGTACCCCCCCCCCCCACACACACACACACACTTGTTAAATTCTTTACCGGATAAAAATGCCTGAATTCAACACTGGTCAAACCGAAGTCGAACGTTTGTAAGAAAAAATAATTTGTAAAGATTTGTTTAAGGATTTTTGCATGCAAAGCAAAAACTTTTGAAGAAAATGTTCGTTTTAGGAAAATAAATAAATAAAATAAAACTGAATTCAAATTTTTCTATGAATTTTAATTGCATGCAAAAATTTTATTTCCGTGAAGTTCACTAAATATATCAAGGGATTTTGTTTGCAGATTTTCCATTTATTTATAAAACAAAGAACTCGATATATTCTGTTGTTGAAGTTGGCAACGAATTTTAGTGTTTGACATAACAGCAACTCATTTATTTCCAACGCCCAGGAAAAACCGCAGATAGGATGTAGATCTACATACCTAAGGCCGAACACCTGCCTCCACATATAGATGTAAACAATCTAAGCAGACATGTGCAAAACAATCTTTTTTTTTCTTCTTTATTATATTTATTTTGATATCTCGGCCAAGGAAAAAGTTATCTTCAAGGTTAGCGCAGACTGTTACCCAAAAGGAACAGAATTCGAAATCGAATTATCTCACACTCGCAAATGTAATGTCTCCCCCCCCCCCCCCCATCATCGCGTTTAAGACTCAAATCCAAACTGGCTACTTTCTGACACATTTTTTAATTTATTTTTATTCGCAAACGCATAAAATTGGCAGGTGTTCTTATTCAGAAACTATGTAATCGAACTGTTTTTTTTTTTTTCGTTTTCCAGTAAAGCTCTAAGATTTTTCAGAAAATGCGCAGGAAAGGAATAAAAAATACTGTCCTGAGACAACAATCGTTTATACCTCAGGCCGTAAATCATTTATTAGAAAATGAGAAAAAAAACTGTTATATTACAAAGCATTTCAATAATCATGCCTGCCAGTACCATGCATGCTTTTATGTTTAAAAATGAACCAGAAAATGTGCAAAAAGTTGAGCGGTGAAAAATATTTTTTTTGAGAACCATCTTAACTTATAACAGGCGTAGTCTAAATCTGTAAAAATAAATAATTTTACGGATAAAAAATATTACAATTTCTAATAATAATAATAAACTGAATTATAAAATATAAAATTATCAATAAAGATTTTTGTCATTATAACAGAAAAATCAAGCAATATAATACAGTCTCAATTCATTATTTTTTGCCAAGTTTATCAAAATTAGATAATAAATTCGAAAAATCTACGAGGGCGTTTGAACATAATTTTTAAGCAATGATAAATTCAGGGGGGTGAGCTTGAGGGGACATTCCGCTGTCCCCCCCCCCTTCCAGAGCATAGAAATGTTCTCCACTCCTGGGAAGTTTGGTAATTTATGTTAAAATATTGTTTAGAAATATGGTTTAGAAATAAGTGCAAATTCTTCTCAGGAACTCCATAATTCTGCCCCCCCCCCCCCCCCGAGCTGCAGATAACAACCCTCCTGGAAAAAAAATGTATTTATAATTCAACATTGTTTTTAAGGTATCAGGCATCTTTAAATCGATCAAGAAATTAGATTTTTTTTTTTTTTTCAACATATAAAAATTTAGTTAATTATGTTCTAAACAAAACTGCATTCAAAATGTTGCGTTAGAACAAATGTTTATTCTAAAATAAACTTCAACTATCGTCATACACGGCATAAATGATGTTCATTTTAAAAGTTGTTTTATTCAAAATAGTTATTTTGCAATAAGTCCGAACGAGATTTCTCAAACATGACTAGTCAGAATTTCACGAAATTTTAACATCTTGCTTAAATGGGGGGAATGTGACCATCCTCTATTTATTATTCTGCTGCAAATAACCGTATAAAAAGATAGTGACAAAAGAGGAGTTGAACAAGGCATATTTTCCTTATAAGTTTGTAACTATGAGTTCGAATAATTCTAGAAAAATAAATGCACTTTACTCACAAATAAGATGTTTTCGAAAAAATTGAATATTTTTTGATAACATCTAAAAAATAAATTATGCAATATGGGGAAAAAGGTATTTAAACAGCACTTCCATAATTATTATTAATTGATTGGTGAGTAGAGAGGGGGAAAAAAACGAGAGTTTAAACTTTGAGTTTAATTTGTGTTATTACAATAGGTTTTCGCTAGGTTTCATGACAAAAATTTAAAAATTATCACTTCTGAAAAAAAAAAAAAAAAAAAAAAGAAGAAGAAGAAGAAGAAGAATCTTTGATTATGCATGGGAAAATTGTTGATTTATAAAGACTTTTTTATTGTTATTATTAAAATTGCGATTTTTTTTATTGAATGCTCCTACGGATTTGTATATTAATGCAAATTTTCAATTTACTAGAAAGATGGGGGAATTAAATGAGAACTGGGCGACCTAAATTCATTTCAAGGAGAGACAGCAAAAACATACGAAACTCAGTTGAAAAATAAACCCTTTTACTAGCAATAAACTCATAGCTAAAATTTTACTTATTTTCTGGAATTCATGTCACACCTAGAAGTAGAAACATTATTACCATAAACTAGGCTATTTTCCACTTCGACTTTCCAAGTTCGCAAGCGATTTTGAACCAACTCATAAAAAGCAATCCAAATTTAACCTTTTTGCTTGATATAGTAAATTTCGTCCTCTTCTCTATAAAGTTCATTCAGAATTTGTACAGAAATTTTTTTAATTTTTCGCGATTTTTTAAGTTTTTATTTCGCCAAAAATGAGAAGTTTGTTTTTTATCAACCAATTTCTATTTGATGTCTTATCCATCCAATCGTATATTTTGTACCCCTGTATAAAACAGACTTTCAGAAAACGATTAAAAAATTAAAAATATGAAATATATTTTTTAATTAATTATTAAAGAAAGTAACGCCATCGACTTTTTCTCTGAAACGCAGCGAAGAAAAAAAAAGAAAATGTTCCAGAGCTTGTTCCCACCTTATCTATCGAATCTTATATTTTATAGCCATGTATGAAAAAGATTTTCGGGAATAAATTTTGTAATTTTTTTCAAAAAATATGAAATATTTTCTTTTTTTTTTTTAAAATTAATTATTAAAGAAAGTAAGGAAACGTAGGAGAGGTTAGGAAGAAACACCGTTGGTTTCATAAGTAATCCTATTTATCGCCAGAAAACGTTGCTATGATGACGTACGTGATCTTGCGATCGAGAGATTTTTTTAAATTTTTCATTTGGAAAGAGGTGAGTCAGAAATTTATATTTATTCATGATACAGAAGTAGAAACACCCCCCCCCCCCCTCCTTCCCTCATCTGACCCGAAGTTGCAGAATTCCCTCTCAGAGAAAAATCTCTGAATTCAACACCGATTTTAGATATATTTTAAGGTTATTGCTGGAAAGTCAGCTACTATATAAATAAAGTTTATCTAAAAAAGGGATTAGAGTTTGTAAAAAAATTTATTGATAACATAACACTTTTATAGTTCTTGAAGAAAATATTACTCATCTACGAGAATAAACATTGTTTATTCTCTTCCGATCACCAAAATCCAAATTGCAGAAATTTAATACATTTTTGTAATCTCCAAATGTCATTTCAAGCATAAGAAATAAAAATCATGCGTCAAGCATATGATTATAAAACACTTTCCAACACTTCCAGAATACTCTGAAGGAACTCCACCCTTTAAAAAGGTGAAAGATCTTTAAGTAAAACACTTACAAAACGCATAACACATTTGAAAACCATATTTCAACAATTATCGTCCATGCATGGAAAGGTACTCGAATGCTTTTGTACATTCTTCTACATGATCTGTATATAACGCTTTCTTTGTAGCGTTATATACAGGTAAAATTTAGACCGGTTCAAATCGACCGGTAAAATTTAGCTCAGTTACAAAACGCATAACATAGTCGAAAATTCTCCTTGAGCAACTTCCACCATTAGACGGAAATGCATTCGAATAATTTTGTACAGCCCTTCTGTATTATATTATACAGAATTTTATACACGCCTCATATTAAACTAAAATTTAATTTAGGAAAAAAATGCATAAAACAAATGAAAACGTACTTTCAGAAATTATCATCCATGGACGGCAATGTATCCAGTTCCTTGAGAACCCTTGTATTCTACAAACTTGTCTCATAGTATACTATCTAGTTCAGATGGAAAATGCATAACTCAACTTAAAAAACACTCTTAAGAAATTCACACTCATACAGTAATGCTTACAATTTGTTTGTGATGGAGCCCTGTATATCATTTATAGAATTTAAACATGCCGTAGGCTAATTGCGAAATCCGGTTCTTTGGCAAAAAGAATCATCTCCCTTTCTCCAATCAGCCTGATGTTTATCAGACTTATTGAAAAGAGCCTAGACAGCGTAAAGGCTAATTGAAATATAACCATTTGTTTCACAGTCAACCAGATTTTGAGCAACAGTTTGTCCAAATATTGTGTTGTACCCAACCCAAATCTGAAAATCCCTTTTGAAATCAACCCGCAACCCGACCCGAACCTAACAAAAAATAAATCCACCGTACCGTAACTCGATCCGAACAGGAAAAAATAATTTCCGTCAACACGCAACCCAACCAGAACCTGAAATTTCCATTTGCGGTCAACCCAAACCGCAAAAAAGTTCCATCAAACCGAAAACCGATCCGAACAGGACAAAAAAAAATTCCGCCAACACGCAACCCAACCCGAACCTGAAAAATTCAATTTGAAGTTAACCAAGAACCAAAACAGTTCCATCGAATCAAACACTGATCTGAACAGGACAAAATAATTTCCGTCGACACGCAACCCAACCAGAACTTGAAATTTCCTTTTGAAATCAACCCGAATGCAAAAAAGTTTCATCGAACCGAAAACTGGTCCGAACAAGACAAAATAATTTCCGACGACAACTAACCCAACCCAAAACCTGAAAATTCCATTTGTAGTCAACCTTAATCCCAAAAAGTTCCATCGAACCGAAAACCGATTCGAACAGGACAAAATAATTTCCGTCCACACGCAACCCAATCTGAACCTGAAAATAGTAATATTTAAACACACTATTAATTTAATTTTACTTCGGGTTCGGATGTAGGCGTTCGGGTAGGGTAGCATTTGGACAGAACTTTTTTGTCGTGTTCCATGTCGACGGAAATTATTTTGTGGTGTTCGGATCTGTTTGCGGTTCGATGGTACTTTTTTGTGGTTCGGCTTCATTTCAAATGGAATTTTCAGGTTCGGGTCGGCTTGTCTGTTGATGGAAAGTATTTTGTCTTTTTCGGATCGGTTTGCGTTTTTATGGAAATTTTTTTGGGTTTGTGCTGATTTCAAATGGGATTTTCAGGTTCGGGTCGGGTTGCGTGCCGACGGAAATTATTTTGTCTTTTTCGGATCGGGTAGGGGTTCGATGAAAAATTTTTTGTTGGGTTCGGATCGGGTTTCGGGTTGACTTCAAACGTAATTTTTCAAGTTCGGGTCGGGTTGTTGTCGACGGAAATTATTTTGTCGGGTTTGGATCGGGTTACGGTTCGATGTATTTTTTTCTAAGGTTCAGGACGAGTTGCCTGTTGATTTAAAAAGGAATTTTCAGGTTCGGGTTGGGTTGCTTGTTGACGTAAATTATTTTGTCCTGTTAGGATCGGTTTTCGGTTCGATGGAACGTTTTTGGGTTCGGGTTGACTTCAAATGGAATTTTCAAGTTCGGATTCGGTTGCGTGTCAACGGAAATTACTTTGTCCTGTTCAGATCGGTTTTCGGTTCGACATATAATTTTTTGCGGTTTCGCGTGGACTTCAAATTGAATTTTCAGGTTCGAGTTGGGTTGCGTGTTGAAGAAAATTATTTTGTCCTGTCCGGATCAGTTTTCGGTTCGATGGAACTTTTAGGGGGTTCGGGGTGACTTCAAATAGAAATTTCATGTTCGGGTTGGGTTGCTAGTCGACGGAAATTATTTTGTCTTGTTCGGATCAGTTTTCGGTTCGATGGAACTTTTTTCAGGTTCGGGTTGACTTGAAATAGAAATTTCGGGTTCGGGTTGGGTTGCGTGTCGACGGAAATTATTTTGTTCTGTTCGGATCGATTTTTGGTTCGATGGGAATTTTTTGGGTTCGGGTTGACTTGAAATAGAAATTTCAGGTACGGGTTGGATTGCGTGTTGGCGGAAATTATTTTGTCCTGTTCGGATAGTATTACGGTTCGAATAATTTTTTTTTTTTTTTTTGCCAGGTTCAGATTGTACACAACACGATATTTGTACCAACAGCTGTGAAACAAATAATCATTTTTTAATTATTGCTATAATTAAACTATTTTAGTATACAAATTCGGTTTTTAAATTCAGTAATACGGAAATAATATGACTCCATCTTAAATCGGACGTAATCACCATGGCAACCCTTAGAATCATTACCTATCATGGGATATCATTGAATTAATTACGTATGATAGGATTTAATAGAATGAAGAAAACTTTCATTAATATCTTTTTTAAGTTTTAATTCGATTTTTATAAAATTTGAAATGACTCGACAAAATTCTGCAACGATTATACATATTAAATTCCAAACCATTCGGTTGGGTAGTTTTTGCGCTGTTATATGCGGTCAGACGGACGGACCAGACGACGGCTATAACACATGGGCTGATAAGTTCCCGGTCTAATAAAGAAAACACAACTTTTTAACAAAGCTTTATAACTTTAGGACTTTATAACTTTATAACTTTAATAAATAACATAACTTTAATAATAAATAATAATAATTTAATAATTAATAATAATAATTTTATAATAATACTTTTTTAATAATAATTTTATAATAATAATTTTATAATATTAATTTAATAATAATAATTTAATAATATTAATTTAGTAAATGAATAATAATAATAATTTAATAATAAATAACATAATTTTATAACGAAAAAGCTCCAAACAGTGCTCAGAACTCGTTGTTGTTTTTGGTCAAAAGTCAACACGCGCGGCAGCCACTTTGACAACAGCTTTTTCATAGACAAATGTTCATTCAAAATAAAACCTACACGTTCCTTGGATATCTTCAGAGTCTGAGCTATCTCCTGCAACTTCACTTTACGGTTCCCCAAAACGATTTTGTGGACTTTTTTTTATGTTTTCCGGAGTAACCACCTCTTTTGCGTGGTGCATCACTGGTGTCCGTACGACCACGTTTAAATTCAGCAAACCAGTCAATAATGGTTGATTTACCTGGTGCAGTGTCCGGATAACGCTTATCAAGCCAAGCTTTTGTTTGAACGATGTTTTTTCCCATCAAATAACAATTCTTGAAATTCTTGTTTATCCATTTTTTTGTTTATCAACAAAGTCGTTCAACTGAAACCACTCTAACGTTTTATCCACATTGCGAATCGTCATGCCATTTTTTCTGCTACCTTTTAAAGGTTGGTATTTACTAAAAAATCATCGGTTCGGCGATTGCAACGCCATCTGTGTGCCAGACCGTGAACTTATCAGCCCATGTGTTAAGTACTACGTATTTATATAATTATGAACGCACCTAAAAATGACTTTTTCGAACCTGTAACGGTGAAGCATCCCTTTAAAGATTAGATTTCCTTATATTTTAGAGAGAAATTTTTATGACAGATTTATTTAGATAATATTTTTAAAAGAGATATGTAAGTATGATTGATGGTTAAGTAAAACTGCAACCAAGATCAATTTTAGAATTTAAATTGGCTATTTAGGTATAGAAAATTGAATATAGGAATTTTAATTTTCATGTATTATAATGTTGTTAAAAAATAGAAAAATTTGCCAATATTTAACCCTGACAGTAGCACCTTTTAATTTTTTTTTCCCACCACTCATGTCACACTCTAGGCCTTTGAGGCCTCTGCAGTGAGATTCATTAACATTCCATAATAAAGGGTATTATGGAAGAAATATTAGTAACAAACATCATAGCCTATAAGTCGTTTGATCAACATCACAAGCCTCAAAGGCCTTATGTGTTACTGTCAGGGTTAAGAGGCTACTTCACCCACGCGGAAACTACCGCTCACATAATGTTAATCATATGGGGGAAAATTTTAAATATCTCGTTTTCATTTCCATATATATATACAGGGTCATTCATAATTCCCTCCGGGGTTTCGAAACGTTATAGTAAAAAAACGAAGACGAATATGAAAAAAAGAAACATATGAAATTATTCCGAAACTATTCAAGTTTTACTTACATACATTACAGGTGTTCTATGTGTGAACCCTTGGTCACACGGCATACATCCATGCGATAGTCCAGTTCCTGCCATACTCCGTTTCTTTAAATTTCCGGTACCACACATGAATTGTTTTGTCAGTTGGTCCCTGTTTTCGATATTTATTACGAAAGGCCCGTTGAACTGACACCACTGATTCAGATTTAAAGAAACGGAGTATGGCAGGAACTGGACTATCGCATGGATGTATGCCGTGTGACCAAGGGTTCGCACATAGAACACCTGTAATGTATGTAAGTAAAACTTGAATAGTTTCGGAATAATTTCATATGTTTCTTTTTTTCATATTCGTCTTCGTTTTTTTACTATAACGTTTCGAAACCCCGGAGGGAATTATGAATGACCCTGTATATTTTTTTTTTTCATTGGGTAGCTGAGGTTGATCACTAAGAAGGTCATTTTTGACTTTTTCGATTTCGGTTGCAGTTGTTTTTTAATAGGGATACTTTAACTTTCGAAACCGATTCCGAAAGTGAAAGTATCTTAATAAAATAAAAACTTGTAAACAAAATCGAAAAATTCAAAAACGACCTTCTTAGTGATCAACTTCAGCTACCCAATGAAAAAAAAAAAAAATATTATATATATATGTGGAAATGAAAACGAGATATTTAAAATTTTCCCCCAAGATACTTTCACTTTCGGAATCGGTTTCGAAAGTTAAAGTATCCCTATTAAAAAAAACTGCAACCAAAATCGAAAAAGTAAAAAACGGTCGGCGTAGAGATCGACCTCAACTATCCAAAGCAAAAAAAAAAAAAAAATTGAAATACAAACGGGATATTTTAAAAACTTTCTCCTATAGGATTAACATCAGCGAGCGGGTGTTTTCGCGTGAGTGAAGTAATAAAAAGTTTGAGTTTTTACTGTATTGAGGTCTGTGAGAGAGGAATAATTTAAGAAGTAAAGGGTAAAGTCTTAATTTTCAGTAGTAAATTGATTAATATAATACAAATATTGTTAATCATTCTAAAGGATAGTAAAATTTAGTTCATTAACTCCAATCTCTGTTTCGTCGGAAGTTTTTAATTCACAAAATTTATAGTGCGAAAGAGAACTTACATTTAACAACCTTCTGCAGTGTTGAATTCAGATATCTTTCCCCGGGAGGAATTTCTACGGCTCCGGAGAGGAGGGGGGCATTATAAATTCCTGGAGACGAATTTACCTATTTTTAAATATTAATAAGGATGAAACATTTTGATGCTCCAGTGGAATGCATCAGCATCCTCGTCCCAACCCGGGTTACCCACTGAATTCATCATCACTGCCTTTCAGAGTTAGGCCGTCTTTTTTCCGTCATGCACGTGCTGAATTAAAAAGATGGTGCAACAAAAATTTTTAATTTATATTGTGCTTGACTATTGCATAAGATGAATAAATATGTAAGATATTTAAATACCAATCTATATATTCATACATTACATCTATTAGGATAGTTGTCTGTTTGTATTTCACAACTTACATTTTAGTTTTGCACAATGGACACCTTAACGAGAATAATAATTAAGCAAAATAAAATAACAATTTTAACGAAACTGCTGATTTCTTATGAATTTTTCAACTATAACATGAGAATATCAAACTATAAGATGGATTTTAAACTTATATTATAGTTTCTGAACAATAGACACCTTAATGAGTATAATAATTAAGCAAAAGAAAATATTACTTTTAACGAAAATGATGATTTCCTATGAATTTTTTCAACTATAAGATGTGGATATCAAATCATAAGCCGTAGAATAAACATATATAATTATTTTAAATGACGAACATTTTAATGAGTATTACTAATTAGACGAAACAATTGAAAAATATCAATTGTAAGGTATAAAGCTGATTTTTTAAGAATTTTTCAAGTATAAGATGAGAATATCAACTTATAAGAGGAAATTACACTTTTTTAGTTTTTTAACCGTAATACACAGAAAATATTCAAAATTTGAATGAATTTTATACCTAATCAATTGATTTTCCGCACAATAATAGGAGTTTTAACAACCATTATCTAATTTTACTGTGTATACTTGATTTAATTCTGTTTAGACGTACGTAATACAATCTTTTTATATCATTTAGACTTGAAATAAGAACCATATTTAAATAAAAACCAGTTGTTTATTTATTCTTAATACGCAAACTTTTTTCTTTCCTAAAATGTAGCATTTCTGAGGAGGGATAATAATTCCACCCCACATTCTAAGGAAAAGGGGAGCCTAACAATGACCGTCTAGGTCACAACTTTTACTATAATATAAATATTATTCGCTATCAATGTTTACAAAAAATCCATGTTGGGAGATAGATATGAGTTATATTTTAATAAAGTTTACCCTCCTCCATCTTCTACACGATGCTAACAATTATACAAAACAAAAGAAATATCGATTTTTAACGAAAAAGGGTGAATTTTAATGAATTTTTACACAAGTTTTCGGTATTATTGTACACTAACAGGTATGATATTATTTCTTAGGTGATTACAATACAGAGAAAAGTATTCACCTTTAGATTACTTTTCGTGAAATATTTAACAGTAATTATATAAACTCCTGTTTACATCACTAATTTACATTTGAAAATAAGGATTTATAGGATAAAATAAATAATCTTAACTTATACTTAGTAAATTTTACACAATTCCAATTATTTTATACCGTGTTTTTCACGAGTTTTATATTAATTAGTAATTTTATATTAATTAACTTTGAATATTTTCTATGATATGGTTAATCCATTTTTATCACAGAAATACCAGTACCTAAAATTTCACTTAAACTCATATTCTAAGTATTAATATTCACTTATAACTTTACTTTTAGTTATACTTTTACTTGAAACCATGTGAACTTGTAGAACCCTGCTTACGCATATGGAGTTTAGTACATCACACTGTTATCTAAATGAATATGAATACCTTATTGTTTTAAATTTTCCAATTTTAACAGAATATGCACGAATATAAACTTTAATTTTATCTAAACATTTTATTTCAAATAGCCTAGTTTATGAAAACGATACATATTAGCAAATATTAGACAACATTTTAACATGAACTTAGATACTGATCACATACCTATTTTAGCATAATTTATTAGCATACATAGCATTTCTTCCATTTCTTTCAGAAATATACATATAAAATTATGGATTTACCGAGTATATATCCAATTTTAGCTTTCACTTACCCATTTTTTACACCATTTCAATGATTTCAAGCTATTTTATATCACAGAAACGAAAAAATAATTGAATACAGACGCGAGTAAATAATATTTGTATTGTATTTTCCATTCAAAGATTTGAAACTCAAGTTAAAATTTATGTTATAAGTATTGATATCCACTTTTAGTTATACTTTTACTTGAAACCATATGCACTTGTAGAACCTTGCTTACGCATATGAGTTTAGTACACACTGTTATCTAAATGAATATGAATACCTTATTGTTTTAAATTTTCCAATTTTAACAGAATATGCACGAATATAACCTTTAAGTTTATCTAAACATTTTATTTCAAATACCCTAGTTTATGAAAACGATACATATTACCAAATATTAGACATTTTAACATAAACTTAGATACTGATCACATACTTATTTTAGCATAACTTATTAACATGCAATAGCATTTTATCCATTCCTTTCAGAAATATACATATAAATATATGGATTTAACGAGTAAATATCCAATTTTAGCTTGCATTTAGTGATTTTTTACACCATTCCAATGATTTCGAGCTATTTTATATCACAGAAACGAAAACATATTTGAACATAAACGCCTGTAAAATAATATTTGAACTGTGTTTCCTATTCAAAAATTCAAATCTCAAATTAAAATTTATGTTCTATCACTTATCAACTATTTATCACACATAACTTTTACCATAAAAACATCGTAGAAATTAAATATACGTTAAATGAAAATAATAAATTGTAAGTACCTAAAAATATCAAACACAAAATCTATTAATCAAAACTTAAAAAATTAAAAAAAAAAATAAAAGTTCTTACGAAGTTAAAAAAAAAAAATTTACAAATGAAAAAATAATTTACAAATGAAAAAAAAAAAATTACAAATGAAAAAAAAAATTTACAAATGAAAAAAAAATTTACAAATGAAAAAAAAAAATTACAAATGAAAAAAAAAATTACAAATGAAAAAAAAAATTTACTAAATAAAAAAAAAAAAAGTTTTTACAAAAAAAAGTTTAAAAAAAAGTATTTTACAAAAAAAAAAAAAAAAAAAAAGTTTTTTACATAAAAAAAAGAAAAAAAAATTACGAAGGTTTAATATATTACAAAAAGTGCCCATTTTTTACAAAATTTTTTAAAAATTAGAAGTTTAATTGCTATTATTACTACTATCACTTCTCAGAATTTAGCAGCCTAGACTTTTGTACACTATATATTTTTAATACTATAAAGAAAATTTCAACTGCAATTGTACCAACACTATTATTAAGTTCGCATAAACCAAATTTCATACTGTATTTAGCGAATTTCCAATTAACATCTTCCGTGTAGAGTAACTTTTTCCTCTAACATTTGAAATCGTGTATATCTGCTACTTTCATATTTATAATTAATATTTCAGAATTAAGACCATACTAACCATTTTAATATAAGACCATATTTAAGCAAGATTCCATGATAAAGCTTATTATACTGATTATTTTTATTTAGTACGCATGCGCAGTTTTGTCACATGATCACTTTAACTGATGATAATATAAAATTTTGAAAAGTGATGCAGAGGTTCTCATTTCCCAAGTCAAATTCTTGCAGATGACTATTCAGATGACTGTATATGTATAGCTCCAGTAAATTTCCTGATTTTAACCCAGTTGGGGAAACAATTTATCTGTTAACGAATAAAGTAAGTTGTACTATATCATTGTAAAACATCAATAAATGATTATTTATCTATTAAATCTTTTCTAAGTACATAATTATATTTCTTTTATTGTATAGATGTTACACCAAGATGAATCAAAACAGCAGAAACTCTATTTACCAGAAATGGATACCCCGGATGATTCATCGTCAACACATATAGAGTTAAAGAATAATATACATGTGAGTACTTATATGTGATATATTAGAATACATATATTAAACATAATTAGAGTGAATTTACAATAAAATATTGTACCAGATGTTCTATAAAATGTGATGTTTTTTCGTCTATAGTGTTAGAAGGAATTCTAAATATATGCATTTATTTCTCTTGCAGATGTGTTCCACTTGTAACAAATACTTTTCAAGTAAATGGAATTTAAAAGAACATATACAAATCCATACTAGTGAAAAACCATATACTTGTAATCATCGTCAAAAATCATCTACAAGAAAGCGTGAATTATCTTTTACTAGAAAATACAGACCATCAGTTCATATGAAAACACATCCTGTTAAAAAATTGTTTCAGTGTGAAAAGTGTGAGAAAATATTCGTTATTCGTAATAAACTGAATAGACATATGACTGTTATGTTGAACTTGTCGAAGACAGTATCCCAAATCATATTGAAGATGGATATTCAAAAATTAACCAGTAGTTTGAAGAATTTAACAGTCAAAGATCAGATTGGATACTTCGAAAAATTGACTGTATAGAACATAAACCAACATAACATTTACCTAAACTACTCATGCAGCATTATTGATTTGACATATGATATCCAAAAAGTGAAATTTGTAAAGAAAAATCCAAAGTGTTGTAAAGAATTTTATTGATATAATTGATAAAATGTATTGAAGAGAAAATGATATAAATGTAGACAATATTCACAATGTATTGTTTAAATACCCATAATAATAAAAAATGTATCTATACACATCTGTGTTTATTTTTATAAAACATATTTCATTGTTAAAATACATTGTATGATTTTTAACATGAAATTTCTACATGACAGTAAATAACTAATTTTGCTTTACGTAAGACTTGAGATTTATCATAACTTGTTCAACGAAACAACATTTTTCCCCAATGAATATCCAGTTTACACACATACATATGAAAATCAACTTTTGATAATACTATACATCAGATTAATGAAAAATATATAAAATTCATTAAAATAATGTTTTTACAAATAAAAAATTAAAAAATTTTTACAAATTTAAAAAAAAAAGTTTCTTTACAATTAAAAAAAGTTTTTACAAATTAAAAAAAAAGTTTTTACATATATAAAAAAAAGTTTCTACAAAGTTAAAAAAAAAAGTTATAAAAAAAGTTTACAAAACTAAAAAAAAAATAAAAATTTAACAAAAAATAAATAAATATTTCAAGTTTTTCTAAAAATATTTACATATTAACAAAAATTTACTCAAAAGTCAGAACCAGACCTATGTCTAACATAGCATTTTTTCGACTTCAGTTGTTAAAATCATAGTGTTAGCGCTGTGAAAATACAAAATAATACCTTCAAATGGTAATCTATCTTGGATCCAATGTATGGTATATTAAGAATCATTTGTGATTTCAACAAATTAAATATGCATGAGAAAACCATTAATGTTAACCTTGTTTCTTGTATCTGTCTGTAATGTCAACACCCTTAAAGCATCTCTATCTGTTAGTCTTTGGTTACTGTTACTGTCGGTAACTTCCAGATTTATAGATTGATATAACATCAGCAAAATGAGTCCCATCAGTTGCTGATACGAGAAAACCATTAATGTATCAGCAACTGATGGGACTCATTTTGCTGATGTTATATCAATCTATAAATCTGGAAGTTACCGACAGTAACAGTAACCAAAGACTAACAGATAGAGATGCTTTAAGGGTGTTGACATTACAGACATATACAAGAAACAAGGTTAACATTAATGGTTTTCTCATGCATATTTAATTTGTTGAAATCACAAATGATTCTTAATATACCATATATTGGATCCAAGATAGATTACCATTTGAAGGTATTATTTTGTATTTTCACAGCGCTAACACTATGATTTTAACAACTGAAGTCGAAAAAATGCTATGTTAGACATAGGTCTGGTTCTGACTTTTGAGTAAATTTTTGTTAATATGTAAATATTTTTAGAAAAACTTGAAATATTTATTTATTTTTTGTTAAATTTTTATTTTTTTTTTAGTTTTGTAAACTTTTTTTATAACTTTTTTTTAACTTTGTAGAAACTTTTTTTTATATATGTAAAAACTTTTTTTTTTAATTTGTAAAAACTTTTTTTAATTGTAAAGAAACTTTTTTTTTTTAATTTGTAAAAATTTTTTAATTTTTTATTTGTAAAAACATTATTTTAATGAATTTTATATATTTTTCATTAATCTGATGTATAGTATTATCAAAAGTTGATTTTCATATGTATGTGTGTAAACTGGATATTCATTGGGGAAAAATGTTGTTTCGTTGAACAAGTTATGATAAATCTCAAGTCTTACGTAAAGCAAAATTAGTTATTTACTGTCATGTAGAAATTTCATGTTAAAAATCATACAATGTATTTTAACAATGATATATGTTTTATAAAAATAAACACAGATGTGTATAGATACATTTTTTATTATTATGGGTATTTAAACAATACATTGTGAATATTGTCTACATTTATATCATTTTCTCTTCAATACATTTTATCAATTATATCAATAAAATTCTTTACAACACTTTGGATTTTTCTTTACAAATTTCACTTTTTGGATATCATATGTCAAATCAATAATGCTGCATGAGTAGTTTGGGTAAATGTTATGTTGGTTTATGTTCTATACAGTCAATTTTTCGAAGTATCCAATCTGATCTTTGACTGTTAAATTCTTCAAACTACTGGTTAATTTTTGAATATCCATCTTCAATATGATTTGGGATACTGTCTTCGACAAGTTCAACATAACAGTCATATGTCTATTCAGTTTATTACGAATAACGAATATTTTCTCACACTTTTCACACTGAAACAATTTTTTAACAGGATGTGTTTTCATATGAACTGATGGTCTGTATTTTCTAGTAAAAGATAATTCACGCTTTCTTGTAGATGATTTTTGACGATGATTACAAGTATATGGTTTTTCACTAGTATGGATTTGTATATGTTCTTTTAAATTCCATTTACTTGAAAAGTATTTGTTACAAGTGGAACACATCTGCAAGAGAAATAAATGCATATATTTAGAATTCCTTCTAACACTATAGACGAAAAAACATCACATTTTATAGAACATCTGGTACAATATTTTATTGTAAATTCACTCTAATTATGTTTAATATATGTATTCTAATATATCACATATAAGTACTCACATGTATATTATTCTTTAACTCTATATGTGTTGACGATGAATCATCCGGGGTATCCATTTCTGGTAAATAGAGTTTCTGCTGTTTTGATTCATCTTGGTGTAACATCTATACAATAAAAGAAATATAATTATATACTTAGAAAAGATTTAATAGATAAATAATCATTTATTGATGTTTTACAATGATATAGTACAACTTACTTTATTCGTTAACAGATAAATTGTTTCCCCAACTGGGTTAAAATCAGGAAATTTACTGGAGCTATACATATACAGTCATCTGAATAGTCATCTGCAAGAATTTGACTTGGGAAATGAGAACCTCTGCATCACTTTTCAAAATTTTATATTATCATCAGTTAAAGTGATCATGTGACAAAACTGCGCATGCGTACTAAATAAAAATAATCAGTATAATAAGCTTTATCATGGAATCTTGCTTAAATATGTTCTTATATTAAAATGGTTAGTATGGTCTTAATTCTGAAATATTAATTATAAATATGAAAGTAGCAGATATACACGATTTCAAATGTTAGAGGAAAAAGTTACTCTACACGGAAGATGTTAATTGGAAATTCGCTAAATACAGTATGAAATTTGGTTTATGCGAACTTAATAATAGTGTTGGTACAATTGCAGTTGAAATTTTCTTTATAGTATTAAAAATATATAGTGTACAAAAGTCTAGGCTGCTAAATTCTGAGAAGTGATAGTGGTAATAATAGCAATTAAACTTCTAATTTTTAAAAAATTTTGTAAAAAATGGGCACTTTTTGTAATATATTAAACCTTCGTAATTTTTTTTTCTTTTTTTTATGTAAAAAACTTTTTTTATTTTTATTTTGTAAAATACTTTTTTTTAAACTTTTTTTTTGTAAAAACTTTTTTTTTTTATTTTGTAATTTTTTTTATTCATTTGTAAATTTTTTTTTTCATTTGTAAATTTTTTTTTTTTTCATTTGTAAATTTTTTTTTTCATTTGTAAATTTTTTTTTTTTTAACTTCGTAAGAACTTTTAATTTTTAATTTTTTTTTTTAAGTTTTGATTAATAGATTTTGTGTTTGATATTTTTAGGTACTTACAATTTATTATTTTCATTTAACGTATATTTAATTTCTACCATGTTTTTATGGTAAAAGTTATGTGTGATAAATAGTTGATAAGTGATAGAACATAAATTTTAATTTGAGATTTGAATTTTTGAATAGGAAACACAGTTCAAATATTATTTTACAGGCGTTTATGTTCAAATATGTTTTCGTTACTGTGATATAAAATAGCTCGAAATCATTGGAATGGTGTAAAAAATCACTAAATGCAAGCTAAAATTGGATATTTACTCGTTAAATCCATATATTTATATGTATATTTCTGAAAGGAATGGATAAAATGCTATTGCATGTTAATAAGTTATGCTAAAATAGGTATGTGATCAGTATCTAAGTTTATGTTAAAATGTCTAATATTTGGTAATATGTATCGTTTTCATAAACTAGGGTATTTGAAATAAAATGTTTAGATAAACTTAAAGGTTATATTCGTGCATATTCTGTTAAAATTGGAAAATTTAAAACAATAAGGTATTCATATTCATTTAGATAACAGTGTGTACTAAACTCATATGCGTAAGCAAGGTTCTACAAGTGCATATGGTTTCAAGTAAAAGTATAACTAAAAGTGGATATCAATACTTATAACATAAATTTTAACTTGAGTTTCAAATCTTTGAATGGAAAATACAATACAAATATTATTTACTCGTGTCTGTATTCAATTATTTTTTCGTTTCTGTGATATAAAATAACTTGAAATCATTGAAATCATTGAAATGGTGTAAAAAATGGGTAAGTGAAAGCTAAAATTGGATATATACTCGGTAAATCCATAATTTTATATGTATATTTCTGAAAGAAATGGAAGAAATGCTATGTATGCTAATAAATTATGCTAAAATAGGTATGTGATCAGTATCTAAGTTCATGTTAAAATGTTGTCTAATATTTGCTAATATGTATCGTTTTCATAAACTAGGATATTTGAAATAAAGTGTTTAGATAAAATTAAAGTTTATATTCGTGCATATTCTGTTAAAATTGGAAAATTTAAAACAATAAGGTATTCATATTCATTTAGATAACAGTGTGATGTACTAAACTCCATATGTGTAAGCAGGGTTCTACAAGTTCACATGGTTTCAAGTAAAAGTATAACTAAAAGTAAAGTTATAAGTGAATATTAATACTTAGAATATGAGTTTAAGTGAAATTTTATAGGTACTGGTATTTCTGTGATAAAAATGGATTAACCATATCATAGAAAATATTCAAAGTTAATTAATATAAAATTACTAATTAATATAAAACTCGTGAAAAACACGGTATAAAATAATTGGAATTGTGTAAAATTTACTAAGTATAAGTTAAGATTATTTATTTTATCCTATAAATCCTTATTTTCAAATGTAAATTAGTGATGTAAACAGGAGTTTATATAATTACTGTTAAATATTTCACGAAAAGTAATCTAAAGGTGAATACTTTTCTCTGTATTGTAATCACCTAAGAAATAATATCATACCTGTTAGTGTACAATAATACCGAAAACTTGTGTAAAAATTCATTAAAATTCACCCTTTTTCGTTAAAAATCGGTATTTCTTTTGTTTTGTATAATTGTTAGCATCGTGTAGAAGATGGAGGAGGGTAAACTTTATTAAAATATAACTCATATCTATCTCCCAACATGGATTTTTTGTAAACATTGATAGCGAATAATATTTATATTATAGTAAAAGTTGTGACCTAGACGGTCATTGTTAGGCTCCCCTTTTCCTTAGAATGTGGGGTGGAATTATTATCCCTCCTCAGAAATGCTACATTTTAGGAAAGAAAAAAAGTTTGCGTATTAAGAATAAATAAACAACTGGTTTTTATTTAAATATGGTTCTTATTTCAAGTCTAAATGATATAAAAAGATTATATTACGTACGTCTAAACAGAATTAAATCAAGTATACACAGTAAAATTAGATAATGGTTGTTAAAACTCCTATTATTGTGCGGAAAATCAATTGATTAGGTATAAAATTCATTCAAATTTTGAATATTTTCTGTGTATTACGGTTGAAAAACTAAAAAAGTGTAATTTCCTCTTATAAGTTGATATTCTCATCTTATACTTGAAAAATTCTTAAAAAATCAGCTTTATACCTTACAATTGATATTTTTCAATTGTTTCGTCTAATTAGTAATACTCATTAAAATGTTCGTCATTTAAAATAATTATATATGTTTTTCTACGGCTTATGATTTGATATCCACATCTTATAGTTGAAAAAATTCATAGGAAATCATCATTTTCGTTAAAAGTAATATTTTCTTTTGCTTAATTATTATACTCACTAGCCGCCACTGGCGACCAGTTTGGTCGCCCTTAAATGTATGTTAAGCATTGTAACAAATTATTTTTATTCATAATTTATTTTTTTCCTTAATCCTTCGCCAAACCGGAAAAATCTAATAGACAAATCAAGAACTTTTGCGATCGTGGTGGCATTTCGCATATTTTTTGTTGTTATGTATTTCATCTTTCTTGACAAAAACCGCTTAACCCACTTTATAATAAATTAATCATTGTGTGTGTGTTTTTAATATAAAATAAACTATTTCATAATAAAATAAAAGTATATGCTGTTTTAGTAATCTCTAATAGGTACCTGAAAATGGGATTTTCTCGCCAAAATGGCGCAAAACAAAAATTCCGCCAACCCTGGTGCGTCCGTGACAGCTGTTCCAATTTAAAATACATGACGTTCACATTTTTCTTTAAAATAGAAAATAGATAAATAAGAAATATTATCATAAATCAAAACATTTGATTTCAAAATTAAAATATCGTTTCTAATTAATACACACGAAAAATAAAAGCTGACAATTTGTTTCGAAATTTGATCCATTAAATATTATTACATGAGTTCAACCACGGAGTTCAACTTACATCAAGAAAAGATCCGAAGGAAGTTGAGTTGTATGGAACAGAATTATGGTAAACTTTGACTGTCTCACTGTTGCTGATTATTTTTTTTTACACCAGGCAGCGGTCCAAAAATTCATGGTTTAATATTTTAAACGTTCACAACGAATGAATCTTTTTTTTTTTGTTGTTGTTTACTTTCATGGATAGAGAATTTGAACAGCGAACCTAATTGAAACTGAAGTTATTGCAGAATGTATACATAATTGAACGTAAGTCATCTCTCAAATATTAATTTATTTTGAACGATCTTTCTAAAAATGTAACTTTTATGCAGTTTTATTAGAAAAAATAATTTTGAATAAAAATGGCTGCCTGGCATATGAAACAGTGAAGCGGAATCCCGGAACTGTTGAGGACAGTCACATGACATACGGTTTTATTATAGAGATCAAGGTGTCTATTGTTCAGAAACTATAATATAAGTTTAAAATCCATCTTATAGTTTGATATTCTCCTGTTATAGTTGAAAAATTCATAAGAAATCAGCAGTTTCGTTAAAATTGTTATTTTATTTTGCTTAATTATTATTCTCGTTAAGGTGTCCATTGTGCAAAACTAAAATGTAAGTTTAAATTTCTTCATATAAGTTGATATCGTCATCTTATAGTTGAAAAATTCTTAAGAAATCTGCTTTTTTCGTTAAAGTTGATATTTTTCCATTGTTTCGCTTAATTAGTGATACTCATTAAGGTGTTTGTCATTCAAAATTAGTATATAAAATCAATATTCATCTTATAGTATGATAATCTTGTCCATTTAACCTTTTCTTAGAGTTCTTATTTTCACCCCTCGTGTTACAGTAGAAAATTAACCCTTTTTTCACAATTTCCATTTTTCCCGCTAGGGTGCGTTGCGGGTGCGGTCGGAGGGTCGGTGCCTCCGGTCGGTGGTATAGTGCCTCCGGCCGGAGGCACGGTGCCTCAGTGCCTCCGGCTGAGCCCGAACTGTCGTTTCCCTACTACTCAAGCTTTCAAGGTTACTTATGCAAGCTACATTAATCAGTTTTTCTACGAAACAAAATATCGTCTGTCGACAAATTGACATTTTAAAATCATTTCATCATGACTTTTTTGAGTTTTACATTCATCCAAGGGGGTTAAACATAAACAAAGTTAAGCCCCTTGTATTTAACTGTACCTATTTTTAAGAGATGAATATAGAGGAGAAAGGGGGGGGGCACAGACACAGAGCCATGTAGTATTGCCGGCCATCAATACCTTCTCTTGATAGCCCAGCGTACTATATGTGTGTCTGTTTTTTTATGTTTACATGCCTTTTCCAACCTAAACGATTTACGAGCATTTTGATCTATTATTTGGCGGTTCACCTTTCAAGGTAAATTAGTTTTTCATTATATTTTGATTTCCTTTCAATTTTACCGCATATATTAGTTACTTAACTACAACTGGGTGGCTCGGAAAGTTAATTTTTAGGTGGTGAGACGGCGTGGTGCGCTCTCTTGAAAACTTAAACAACAGGGAATGACAGCCATATGAATGGCTGTGATTTCCCAACATCGTTTCTCTCAGGATTTCAAGTATATATCATTAAATAGGTATTGTTTATTTTCATTTGCACCTAATGTGAAGCTTTTGTAGGTAACAATAATTGTTTAGGTATGTATTTATTTTATTATTAGCGAATCTCCAGGGGAGAGAATTATGGTCTACACCGGATCTTTGATCTTTATCTATGTCTCCCTTAGACAATCAAGACTTAGGTGCACTCGGGTCTGTCTTCCTCTGTTCTTATCCAAATTTACAAACCTCTATGTGCGGCAGATTTCTCTAGCCAACGCCAACAAACAAACAGACCAATACACACACACACACACACAGAGAGAGAGAGAGAGAGAGAGAGAGAGAGAGAGACAAAACTTTCCTTTATTAATATAGACTAGAGAACTCGCCCGGCCCGAGTCTGTTGAGAAAAAATAAGCCCAGGCCAGGTCCAGACTAATGAAAAAAAATCCCTGACGGCTCGGCCTACAGGCACAGGTAGATTTCGAAGACGCAGACCGTGGGGCGAATGTTTGTCGGGAATTGCGGAAGAAATGACCTTTTTACGATGATGCGGCAGTTCGAACCGCCTACTTCGAAACCTAACTTGTTTGCACGCGGAGCCGGCAGGGATTTTTTTGTTTTTAATTTTTTTTTGCTATAACGGTTGGTCCTATTAAAAACTTGTCAATATAAAAGTTTTAGATAATATTAAGAGGATTAATAATAAATTCACGCGAATTTGATATCTTGTGAATTGACGAAGCTATGATTTTTTTTCTTCTAAACCCCCCCCCCTTTTTCCCCCCCTTGGGGCCATTTTTAATTATATCAAAAATCTGTCATACATAAATTTTCGGCCCTTTTCCCAGAAGTAATAATAACTTTAAATGGATTCGATACGTATAATAATTAAGAAATTATGGGGAGTTTTCTGTTTTCACAAAAAGCCCCCCAACCCATTCCCCCCCCCCTTGGTTCGATTTTGCCCATTAACGAACTTGACCGAGATTTTATGCCCCTTGATTTTATGTATCCGTTTGTAAAAGATTAATGCAGAATATTTCCAGTTATCGTGGTCAGAAAAAAGTGACAAAGATAGATAGATAGATAGATAGATAGATAGATAGATAAAGTTTTGAACTGGGGGTGGTTTTGGGTTCAGGGATCGGCATAGATCTGCAAAAATTTTTCAAAATTTCGAACTTAGGTGAGATTGTAATAGGTAGTATTTCTTACGAAACCTACCTAAAAAATCGGCCCGAGACATGGCTCGGCCACACATGATTCGGGTTCGCAAAAAATAAAAGAAAAACTAACCAGGAAATTTCGACCGTGCCCTAAAAATCGTTAAAACAACAATAACTACAAAAATACACTTAAAAATGTCTTCGCCAAAAGGAAAGAGGGAAAAAAAAAGCTAACCTGAAAATTTTAACAATTTCATAATAAATTATTTTGTTTAAACGCCCAGTCGTAAACATGAAATTAAAAAATATAATCAAAACAATGAACAAATGATATTTCTTGAACAAATGAACAGATGAACAATTCAGAGATTCAGAACAATTGAAGATTTCAATGAACAGATGATATTTCTTCGCAGTAAAAAAAAGAAATCCCGCATAAGCGACCCTAACCTCTTTCAAAGTTACGCGTTCGTTACCATTTCAACAATTTTCTACCGTGAGGCAGGACTTCGGGGAAGTTTTCTTTCTTTACTACTTATGGGACGTTGCAAAAGCTTGCTGTAAACTGACTTCTATTGTTTTTGTAAAATTTCGTGGTAAAAAAATAGATTTCACATATATATATATATATATATATATATATATATGATTCCCGCAGGTTTCCTTCATACATGGATAGAAAATTTATCTTTGGATTACAAAGATTAGACACCGAGACAATTTGAAAGACGTAAAAGTAACCTTAAAAAAAAAAAAAAAAAAAAGCTAAAAAATTAAAACCGGATTACTTTTACTATTTTGAAAAAAAAAAAAAAAAAAAAAAGTCGATTCGGAACGTGAAAACAAGCTAAAAATCTTACATAACAAAATATCTAATAAAAAAATCCAAAATCTAAACCTCAGGTACATTCAGACCTGTCTTCGGATATCCAGAACCAGATTTGAAGACCTCTATGTGCGATAGATTTCCCTAGCCATCGCCAACAAACAAACAGACACACACACAAAAAAAAAAAAAAACCCTCTCTTATTCATGCTTTCAAAAGAAAGGAATGCAAAAATACGCGAGAACGAAAATTGTGAGACTAAATATGGTAAATGCAAATGCACAATGTAGTCAAATGACGAATTCAGGCTTCTAATCTGACACATTACGGAACGAAGAATGAGCACCTACAAACAACATTCTGAAACTCCTACGCTGATCCTTGTCCGCGCTTACCGAATCGAAACCGGCACGACCTTAGCCGTTTATTGATTTCCGTCAGTCTGCTGGCCGTCTAGCACACACACACGCACGCACAACACATGCACATACACTTACCGCGCACCTCTTCTCTTCAAATACTAAGAACCGGTTCTGCTTGCAGGACATTATTTTAAATTCGCTTTTTGATCCTAACGAGAGAGATTTTTTACGATCAGATTCCGAATCTTCTCTGGCCGAGGACTTCCTCTTTTCAGGACTTATATGCTTTCGTCCCTGAGTCAGGCTATTTTTTTTCCCTTAGAATTTTCCGCTGTCTGTGACGTCAGTTACCGGGATTCCACGAACCACGAACGAGTGTTCATTCTCGGCTCTGAATCAGAGACGCAAGCTTTCGGAAAGTTAAAATATCTGATAAGGAGTTTAACGCCATCTATAGCTTTTAATAAGAACTTTCAATGTGACTTGGTCTTGTTAAAATAATTTACAATTATTTTTGCCTCTCACTCTCAATATATATCTTAGTACAAAAAACTATTATTTAAAAAATAAAGAATTTCCATGAAAAATTAAAACAAATTATTATAATTTGTTTTAAAACCGTTTTTATCCCATAAATATCAACAATTATTATGACACGATCGTTATTCAATTATTCGAATTCCTCCCTCTTCAAAAATCGTCGATTATTTACAAAATATAAATAATTGCTCATTTAATAGTGTCAGGTATTAGGCGATCAAACCGGGCGGTTAAAGATAATCATACGTGGTCTGGCGTACACAACGTAAATAAAAATTAAATTTAAAAAAAATTAGTTTTTACTAGTTTTCTTTTCTGTGATTGCCTACCAACACCACCAAAGAGAAATTTTGGTACTTTTGTTTTAGCAGCATGTCAGCAGTTAATCGTTAAAGACTAAGATATAACTATTTATAGCCTAAAGATCTAACCTTTTTTTTTCAACAAATTTCATGCTTGAATATTATTTTAAAAACCATAAAATATCAGTAAATTAAGATAGTTTTCAAACAAATTGCATTTGTAAGTTATTTTTTTGTTCTATTCAAATTTGTAAAAATTTAAATTGTGTGATGTTTAGAAATTAATAAAATTGCTATAAAAGCGAAATGGAATTAACAGATCGTTGCCACCGTCGATATGACGTCAGCGTTATTAACGGACATGTGTTTGTTTTATAATATAAATAGATTGCGACAACAAACCAATATAGCTTCATGCTCCAAATCCTGACCGGCTCAAGGATATAATGGAGACTTAGATATTTTCTTTCACAGGTGCCCCTTTACATTCGTTAACCATGAAAAACAATCTAAAAAAGTGAATGCATTATTAGGACCGTTACGATGTCCCCCCCCCCCCCCCTAGTTTAGAAATAGCTGTTGGAAAATGTAGAAATGGTGTTTTTTGAAATAGTTGGCGCCCCTAGATTGTGCCTAGGTCTAGAGCACCAACGCCTGTAACACGGCCGAACTCGATCCCCTCCCCTACTATAGAAGAAATCCAGTTCGGCGCGGCCACGCGTGCACCTGCATTTAACTGTAGTTGACTTCAGTTTTAGGATTTTGTGTGAAGAAAAGACCTAAAAACGTCACTCAAAGGTAAGACGAATATTTTATGTTAACTTTATATTAAATTAAATTTAGCATTGTGATAATTAGAGAAATTAATTTTAGTAATTAGTTTAATTATGTGTGTGTATTTTTAGGATTTTTATTATCTTCACGGGTATTATGAGCAACGGTTAACACGAGGACTTTTATAATTCCCTCGTTTCTCGTATTAACAAGGTTCGACTGTAAATCGTGATTTAGATTTTTTTTTTCAATGTTTTCTGTTCATCACACCCCCCTTTTTTTTTTCTTTCTTTTTTTTTTTCTTTTTTTTTACAAATAGTTCTTACCGAACATGTACATCTTATCTTATAAATAACCATCAATCCAAAAAATATTTAAAAATATATATAATTTTACAAATTACAATAATCATTAAGAAAATGTTGTCGAAAGCTTTAAAAAAAACGTACTTTCGTGTTATAGTGGCCCCCATAATTATGATTTTGCCAAAGTTGCAGCTATAATTTCGCTAAGATCATCACAAAACCTTATATATAGGTCGCTTGGCGATTCATCCTTGGGGGCCGCTATAACACGAAAGTACCAAATTTACAATATACAGGCATCCCCCGACGTACGTAATTAATGCGTTCCGCAGACTTTTACGTAACTCGAATTTTACGTAAGTCGAATGTGTAATTTGGTTAAGTAAAATGTCGTAAGTAACTGCATTTTAAATAATATCTATTTTACATAATATACTCTTATTAAGAATATCTGAAATGCTGTGCAGGATGAATAAATTCTGTGTAGATTTATTCATATTGTAAGTTTTTATTCGAATTTAATTTAAAACTATAAGGTAGTATTGTTTTTTTTAAATTTATTTATATAATTAAATCTAATGAAATGTATATGTAACTAATAAAGTGGATATGCAAATAGATATTAATTATGAATAATTATAATACCAACAGATGGCGACACTTTACGTGTCAGGTAGATATGATAATATTATTAATATTATTTTTAATTTAACTATAGTTGGAGCTATTGCTTGTATATTAATTTTACTTTCGGGAATTAAAATTAGATGGAGTAATTATATATTCACGGATATAATTTTGTTATAAGTGTATTATCACCAGAATAATTTTGTGTGTTTTTGAATCATTTTGTGTTGGTGTGTCATCGATGGAGTTGTGTTTAAAAAAATGTGCTCTCAACTTGTCTTTCAAATCATTTCTCTCAACTCGATTGTCCAAATTATGTGCGTGCCATGTGGAAGTGGATATTATGCAGAAGTTTCTATATTTTGTGGATTCAGGATAATTATTGT
Source organism: Maratus michaelseni (assembly GCA_963931845.1). Taxonomy (NCBI): domain Eukaryota; kingdom Metazoa; phylum Arthropoda; class Arachnida; order Araneae; family Salticidae; genus Maratus; species Maratus michaelseni. Next base: position 329,580,405 of record OZ007587.1, read on the forward strand.
GAGTAAAATATTTTATCTACAATTTAAGGGTTCTAATTTCCAATATTATTTAAAAAATGATATCTAGTGGTAATTTAGTGAGGTGATTTATAATGTTTTTAGGATAATCGAATTCAGTGAATTATATTATATATTCTTAATGGTTTTTTATTTCCAATTTAAATATTTCCAAACTTATTTTTTCCAATTGTTATCTGGTAATAATTCAGTATACTTGGTTGATTCTACTGTTCTTAGCATCATGCTAGTAGAATTATGAAATACTGAATTATTTTTTAAAACACATGTGGGTGCAACCAAGCTGACGAGTACATCTACATGTGTTTTTTCATATCCAATTCTTGTTTGTTCTCTTGTGGTCCAGTTTTCCATTGTATAATGTTCATATTTGATTTATTAATCCATTTGTGTTTACTTAATAGCAACTCCAATCTATAATTTTTTTTTCTTTCTCTCTCTTTCTTTTTTAAATATTATTCAGGTATGATTAAATTTGGCCAATTACCATTGAAGCACATGCCATAGTAAAATTATGATTGCATATGTTAATTATTAGCTATGCGGTATTCTGTTTACACAATATCATTATTTATCTCTTTGTAGATTAAAGTAGAATGAAAGTAGGACTTGATATGTTTTTTGAAATTTATAGATATTATCATTATTTAACATTCTATAAAATTATGCTGCATTGCGCAAATTGGTATGGAATGGTTTTTACATATTCTTTTCAATATTCTTTTCAATTATAGATGGTTGAAAGTATTGATTTTTATGATACCATAATTTAGCCTAGTTGGCACATAAATCACTTTGATTAACTTCTATATATATATATATATATATATATATATATATATATATAAACTTATTGCAAAAATTAACCATTCAAACAGAAATAACTGATATATATCTAATTATAATATCTTTGAATTTCAAAAAACATATCAAGTTCTTGTAACATTTTAATTAAATCTCCTAAGAGATAATTAATAATAAAGTGTAGACAGGATACCACATAGTTAATAAATTAACAAGTGCAATCATAATATTACCATAACATTTGCTTCAATGGTAATTGTCCAAAAATACTGAAAATATGTATATATATAGATAGATAGATAGATAGATTATTTAAACAGCATTAATTTTTAAATAAAGCATCATGCAGCAGTATTTACTCGTATATAAATTATACAAGTAGAAAAAAATATAAAGGTAAATTGAAAAAACACTTTTCAAATAAAAAATATCTTGTGGAATTTGGGATTTATAAATTTAACATTGATGGAGTGATTTATAACAATTTTGAGATTACTTCAAACGACTATAAAAATAAGAAATAATTAAAGAGGACTGACTGACTTACCTCTTCTCCACGAGTTTTCGATGAAAAGGCAAATGAATAGCACTCACAAAATAAAATAATTATTGATAAGCACAAATTGTATTTATTAAGACTTAGATGACAACTATGAATAACGAACAATAAAGATTCGTTGTTATGACTCTCTCTAATATATAAAACTATATTATTATAGTCCTAATTTTTATCTACATATTTTATTTATAAAATAATTATCAAACGTATGCAAACGCGTATCAAATGTGCTAGTAAGTTCATAAATGTAATTTTCAAAATTTTTTTACGTAACTGCGAATTTACGTAAGTCGGGGGGATACCTGTATTATGGAAAACAGAAACAAAAATGTTATATATATATCATATATTATGATAATGTCATACATGCTTTATAATTTGGCGATTCATCCTTGGGGCTCGCTATAACACGAAAGTACCAAATTTACAATATATTAATGAAAAAAAAATCATAAGTCGATTTTTCATCAGACGTCAATTTTTGAATTCGGCTTCTCTTCATATCTGATAATTTGCATCTATCCTTTTTGTAACGATTTTATGCATTTCTATTGCCTATTCAAAGAAAAATTCTTCTAAAGTTACAGAATTTCGTTAAAAATTCTTCTAAAATTACAGAATTTCGTTAAAAATGCTTAAAAAAATAAAGTGACGACATCAATAAAATGACGACGTCAAGAGGTTCATTCTCGACCGAACACAACAACCATTTTCCCAATGGTTAAAAATAATAATAATAATAATTTTTTTTTTAAACACTTAATGTTTGCATAAATGTTAAAATAATTAACATTCATTGAGCACTTTATTTCGCATAAGATTTTTACCTGTTATTAAGTGGTGTATTATTGTGTATTTTAGTTTCTAAACTTAACACCGAAAAGGAAAATTGATTCTCCTCTTTTCTCAGAATATGATATGCTTATTTAAAATGCAACAAGTTACAAGCGTGGCATTTTTCAGAAATTATGGTTGGTTGGTTGTATAGGGTTTTATGGCGCAAGGTCCCATTGGGGACAAGCTGCGCCAAAGAAAGAACGAACTAAAAAACCACAAAAGTAACGCTAAAAAAGCTAAAAAAGAAACAAAGTTTAATGAAACAATTATCTAGATGGGGTTACCCATCCAGATATAATCATACAGTGTATAAAACAAATAGAAAGTCTTAAAAAAAGTAAAGTATAAAAAACACTACATTAAGAAATATTATCTGGATGGGGTTACCCCATCCAGATATCAAGTTAAACAAGTATAAACTAACATTGTTATATATAAAACATGACGGGTAAAAGAGACATGCGCCGCAGGCGTCCCGGTGCGGGACGCACCGCACATAATCGACCACCGTTCCCAGATCCTGAGAGACCTTTACTGCGCCAGTAGCTTTGTCTCGCTACGGCGCTACGGCCGGCCAGAGAGCCGCACCTCACTGCGGACCCTCTAACCTAGTACCCACGGTTCGATGACATAGGTCGCTAGGACAGTAATCCCACTCTGGGGAAACTCCCCACAGGACGAACCCGTGGCAAATTGACGAAGGCCACCCGCCGACCGCGTCGCCGAAACCCCACTTGGGGAAACGGTTCCCAGGTCGTCGTGCTGCCGCGACAACTTTTGTTTTCCCACAGAGGTCGAACGTTGACATGCTATGTAAGCAAGCAACTAGCCTCTTCCTCCGTGAGGTTCACATATCATACACTACTACATATATATAACTACTACAAATAAACACAACTACACATATATCACTATAAAATGAGCAGTCCTTCTCCAAGGAGATACCCGCGAGGCATCGAGATCCAAGCGACACGGTATCCCTTGGGAGGTCACGCTCAGAAACTACATGTATCACAACTACATATATATCACTACAAAAGAGCAGTCCTTCTCCAAGGAGATACCCGCGAGGCATCGAGATCCAAGCGACACGGTATCCCTTGGGAGGTCACGCTCAAAATGGAGAAGAAAGATCCACTACCGGACTCTGAGGGACGTGGACCCCCTCAAGCGCGCTATAGGAGAGGACCCGGCAGATTTAATATTCACTCAGCGAAGGAGATCCTTCGAGAGATCGATGCCTGCTTACGAGACAAGTCTCAAGCCTGCGTAGTTGCACCTCCGCCTCTCGCACCGCGGGGACCACGGGCGATCGGCGGTGCGTTCAACTGCGGTCTTTCACCGCGAAGAGCTCGGTAATTGCGGCCAGCTCTTCGGCGACCAAGGTTTCGATCTAATGTACGCATTAGGAGCCGGTGAATTATCAGCCGAATTCCTTTCCTTGCGTAGCCGTCTAGGCAGAGATCGCATGGCATTCGCGTCCTAAAGTCGCGGGGAAAGTACTTTTCCCGAACAGACTTCCAGAGCTCACACCGAAAAAGCACGTGGCTTATGTTACTTACCCCAACTCCACAAAAAAAAAAAAAAAAAAAAAAAAAAAAAAAAAAAAAAAACATGACGGGTATATGAAAACTATATCTCAAAATAAAAGTCAGTTTGTTTTAAAAAATGAAAGAGTGCCCCATGAGGAGTTTCCCCAATGAGGTTTGTCAAGATTGGTGATGATGAATTAAAATAAATTCTGTACAAGTGCCGGAGACCCGGACAGTCAGTCAAAATATGATAAATAGTCAAGGTATCAAAATGACAGTGTGGACACATGGGTGCATCCTCCCGGAGTAAGAGATGTTTATGGGTTATCCTTGAATGTCCAATTCTCAGACGAGTCAGAAGAACATCTGTTTTCATTGGATAACTTGGAGGCCAGGTCATGATTATAGGTTTGATATGGTGCAGTTTATTATTGTGTTCTAAATCCCAACTTTCTTGCCATTTATTATGAATGAAATGTTTTATAAGGAGTTTAATGTCTGAGAATGGAATTTTATGGTGTAATGGATTAAGAGCAAGTTTTGCCGCCTCATCTGTTTTTTCATTGCCAGGAATACCCATGTGTCCAGGTACCCAACAAAATAAAATATTATAACCACGTCTAGTCAATTTATAATAAAAATCCAGGATGGCTGAGACATAAGGATGTTTTTTAAAAGATTTGATTGCGTCAATAGAACTATTTGAGTCAGTATATATGATAAAGGATGTTTTATGATGATGAGATATGTGCAACATGGCTCCCTCTATCGCAATCAACTCTGCCGTAAAGACCGAAATTGAAGGGTGAAGCCGATAACTGAATTTAGTGTTATCAATAAAAACCCCACACCCAACAATATTCCCATTCTTGAAACCATCTGTATACATATCAGTATAGTTATTATATTTTGCACGATGTGCAGCAAATAATTGTTGGAAAACAGAAGGAGCCAAGTTGTTTTTGTCATAACCTTTAAAAGGATGGAGAGAGGTAATTTTAGGAGGATTCCAAGGAGGGAGCACATGCAAAAGACATGGACTCACCTCGATATTATTCAAAGGGCCATTATTGATACAATTTCTCATTCTGACTCCAAAAGATGGGATGCAAGATGGTCTATGCTGATAAAGAATATCATTGTCAGTATTTAAAAGATAGGTGTGAAGAGGATGACCAGGATGAGAAAGGATACGGTAATACAGTTCTAATGAAAGTTTTTCACGAGTATGGTGTAATGCTGGTTCATTACAGTCAACATATAGACTCAAAACCGGGGATGTACGAAATGCACCAGAGCAGACACGGAGTGCACTATGGTGCACAGTGTCTAGTTTTATGAGAACTGATTTTCGTGCTGAACCATAGACCTGGCAGGCATAGTCCATTTTTGATCGTACCACAGCTCGATAAATTTTTAAGAGAGAGGTGCGGTCTGATCCCCAAGAAGTATTTGACAGTACCCTCAATAAATTAAGCGATCTTTCACATTTTGTCCGTAAGTGTAAAATACGTGGTAAAAATGTAAGTTTCTTGTCAAAATGCAGGCCAAGATATCGAACGTTGTCCACAACAGGAATTTGAGATGAACCAATAAAAATTTCAGGATCTGGATGCAGACCCCTACGTCTACAGAAATGCACACAAGATGTTTTGTCATGAGATATTAAGAAACCATTTTTATTAGTCCAGCTAAGAATACTTTTAATTGCAATTTGCAGTTGTCTCTCAATAAAACGAATATCCTGTCCCATACACATAATACGGAAGTCATCTACATAGAGATCACCCTTCACAGAAGGAGGTAGTTGTTTAAGGATGTCATTAATTTTAATAGCAAAGAGGGTGACACTCAGGACACTGCTCTGAGGTACACCCTCCTCTTGTACATAAAATCTAGATAGTATTCCACCAATTCGAAATTGAAATCGTCGAATGGCAAGAAAGTTTTTAATAAAAATAGGAAGGTTCCCACGAAAGTCCAGGTTAAAAAGATCGCGAATATCCCGTAACTCCATGTTCTTTAATAAGCTTTCGCCATGTCAAAAAATACTGACACCAAATGGTTGCGTTTAAGAAAGGCTCGCACGTGATTTTCCAAATGAATTAAATTATCTATAGTAGACCTACCACGTCGAAATCCACTTTGAAATGCGGCAAGGCAATTGTTATTTTCTAAAATATGCACGAGGCGGCAATTCACCATTTTTTCAAGAAGTTTGCAAAGGCAGCTAGAGAGTGCAATCGGCCTGTAATTATTGGGATTAGTAGCATCTTTTCCTGGTTTAGGAAAAGGTATAGTTATAGCTCTGCACCAAGCATTCGGAAACCTCTGCTCCATCCATATCCTATTAAAGAAGGAGAGAAGATTACTCAAGGATAGTGCAGAAAGGTGCTTGAGCATAATGTATGTAATCCCGTCGTGACCTGGAGCAGATAAATGGCTGTCTCTCAAGCATTTAATCATCTCTGATTTAATAAATGGCTTATTATATTCATATGAGTGATGAGAGTTAAAATTAATCCTGGTTCTTTCAGTTTGTCGTTTGTATGTTAAAAAAGGTTCTGGGTATGAGTCAGAACTAGAAATAGATGCTAGGGTATTACCTATTGTCTCAGCGATGTTTTTAGGTGATGCGATGGTTTGACCGTTATGTTTTAAAATGGAAATATGATTATCAGAGTATAGACCCGTACATTTTTTCACTTTATTCCATAGTTCTTTACTTGATGTGTTGGAATTAATGCTTGAGATGTAGTTGATCCAGGATTCACGCTGGCTTTTGCGTCGCACTCTTCTAGCTTCAGCCTTTGCTTTTTTATATGCCATATAATTAATATTATTTGGGTACCTCCGAAATAGACCCCAAGCCTTCTGTTGTTTTTTCTTTGCATTTTGGCAATTACTATTCCACCATGGCTTTCTATGTTTATGTTTAGATGATGTTTTAGGAATGCTAGAATCTGCAGCACTGATAATACATTGAGTTATATTATCAAGCGCATTGTCAATATTCCCCTGTATCATGCCAGTTGTGATATTTTCAAGTGCTGTAAATGTTGGCCAGTCGGCTCTGTCATAAATATAACGATTGGTAGAATTGTTACAATCCCTATCAGGAGTAGTCAGTGTAATAAAAGTCGGAAAGTGGTCACTGCCGTGCAGGTCATTAGAGACCCAGAAATAACAGAATGGATAGAGTATTGGGGAGCAAATTGTAAGGTCTATTGCATGGAAAGTACGGGTTGGCTCATGAAAATAAGTGTGATCACCATTATTGAGCAGGCATAAGCCGTTGTCAGAAATAAATTTTTCGATTATATTACCACGTTGGTTAGAATCACGGTTGCCCCAGATTTGACTGTGTGCATTAAAATCTCCAATAAGTATGTATGGAGTCGGGAGTTGTAGAAGGAGATTATCGAGATGTGCTGATTGGATAGTTTGGTTCGGAAGTAAATAAATTGTACATATTGTTATGAGTTGTTTAATATGTACACGGACTGCAACTGCTTGTAAGTTTGTATTTAAAGAGAGATAAGAATGGGGTAAATTATTGGAGATGATAAGAGCCACTCCACCAGTGGCCCTTCCATTAGCTGTAAAATCTTTTCTGTATGTAGCATAGTTACGTAATTTACATTTGTCATTGGGCTTTAGATGGGTTTCTTGTATAGCTAGACATAATGGTTGATGGTCAGAGAGAATATTACGGATTTCAGCATGTTTATTATGATAACCACGGCAGTTCCACGAGATAATATTAGTCATGATTGATTTTTAGATAGATAAATCTACGTCATTTTGTTCGGAGGAGGTAGACATATCATCTCCTCCATCGTTCAATTCATCATCCGATTCTGGATGAAGCGCTACAGCGTCTTCATCCTGCATATGCATCTCATCTTTTTTATTATTATGTTTTGGACGAGTTTCTTTTTTGGGTGGTTTAATTTTTATTTCTTATTAGCTGGGTTTTCAGATGATACAGTGGATTTAATTGTTGGTAAGCCATGTTTTTCTGAATCAGATTTACGATGTGGTTTTATAGGTGTTTTAGTGGTATTTTGAGAGCTTCTTTTATGGGTTGGAGTTTTAGGAAAAAGGGATTGTGATGACTTTGAAGAGATATTTTGTGGTGATTTAGGAGGAAGAGCATTTATTGATTTAGAAGAAACAGATTGTGTTGATTTAGTTGTAGTAGCAGAAATAGTAGACAGGTTTTCTTTTGTTGTTTCTGTTTGAGTGGCAATTGTTTTATATTTTTTATTTCCAATTAATGCAGCAGAGTAACTTATGCCTGTATTTGGTGTGCGAGACTTGACTATTTTCCTTGCTTCTGGATATGAAATATTCTGTTTTGTGCGCACTGTTTGAATTTCTTTCTCAATTTTCCAGATTTCACATGATTTATAATATGACGGATGATCTTTTTCACAATTTACACAATGGGCAGGAGCTGTGCAGCTTTCACTTTCATGTCATTTTTCTCCACATCGAGCACATGCTAGGGTTCCACGGCAAATCTTTTTGGAGTGACCAAATTTCTGACATTTGAAACATCGCAAAGGGTTTGGTATATATGGTCGGATTGGGCAACTTAAGTATCCAGCTTTTATGTGCGTGGGTAGGTTAGGTATATCAAATGTAAGTATTATATGTTTTGTTGGGATGATTTTATTATCTCTCTTAATTGTTATTCTTCGAACTCCTGTAACATGCTGTTCTTTAAGGTTTTCAAGTATTTCTGATTCTGAGACAAATGTGAGGTCTTGTTCTGAGATGACACCACGTGAGCTATTTAAATAATTATGAGCAGACACAGTAACCGGTATATTTCCGAAGAATTTACATTTTTTTATATTTACAGCTTGAGTTGAGTTTTTGACTTCAATAAGTAAGTCTCCAGATCTTAATTTTTTAATAGTCTTTGGTTCACCAATAAGTCCTTGTATAGCTTTTTGTATGAGGAATCGTGATTTGAGGGCAAAATCGCCTTCAGTACATTTTACAATAAAGAAACGTGCATTTGAAGAAAAACTTTCCTCGACTTTATCAGCCCAGGATGTATTTGGTTGTGGGGCCTCCACTTCGCATGTCTTATTTCCATTAGTTGTGACCATAATTAGAGAGAATCGAATAAACGCCAGGCGCCGGCCTGTTCACGACCCTCTTCTTAAACCTTACTTCTGGGCGCAGGTTCTCAAAAGGGCGAAAACTATTAGCAACAAACCTCCACATTTCTCGAACGTTGGATTAAACTCGATAGCATTTCCTAATATCTAGTTCTTTCACATTGGAATCAGGTAGTCAGTAGGTAAGCCTTTACAGCTCTGTCCAACCTACAACCCCTTCCACCGAAAGGCACCAGTCTCCCGGTGTTGGTCCTAACAGCCACCATACAATGTATGGCGTCCTCCGATCACGGAACCGGAGTTCGGAAAATGCCCTGCACTCTGGGGCTCAAGATCAGCCTAAAAAGGTAGAACCGAGTCGATGAGATTAAAAAACCTCAACACCCAGAGTGTCTCACGTGAAAATAAAAAAATCCACTATTGAATAAAAAAGAAGTCATGTGAGAGAAAACTTAGAAACAAGGTGTGTATTTTGTCTTTTTTAAGCTTTTTAATTTTTTTTTCTTTTTCTATTTTTTAACCAAAAAAACGAAAACAACGTTAGTAGAACAAAGAACAATATGAACAAAAAAGTTAGTAAAACAATCAAACACGAACAAGAACAAAGAGGTATATCAAACTGAAAAGAGAAGATTAACAAGAACGAAAAATCATGCGTCAAGCATAGATTATATAGCACTTTCCAACGCTTCCAAAATAATTTTACAAATCATACCGTTTAATAAGCTAAAAGCTAACATCTAAGTAAACAATTTAGAAAACGCATAACATATTTAAAAACATAATTTCAGGAATTTCCAACATATACAATATTCGGAAAAATATCCGAATACTTTTATTCAGCCCTGTATAGGATCTATAGATTTGTATATATACTACATAGGATGATAATTTTAGTTCAGTTAGGAAACGCGTAGCACAGTTTAAAATTCTCCGTCTGGAGTTTGACAATAAACAGAAATGTGTTCGCGAACTTTTGTGCTGCCCTGTATAGGATCTACAGAATTTATACACACCACGCAATAGACAAAAAGCAAGTTAAAATTAAAATCACGTTCAATAACTTAAAACGCACTTCCAGGAATTATTGTTAACAGACAGTAGAGAATTCTTTTGCGTGTCCCTGTAAATGAACGATGACTGCTATACACACAATATTCCGTAGTAAGTCTCTTGTAATGCACCTTAGTGATCTATATAAATTTCAATGCGTTTAAAATAGTGAAACATTATTTAAATAAACCGCAGACGATTTTTCTCCATAGACGTAATGTAACGGAATTATTTTTACTGTCCCTGTAAAGTAACTATACGTGCTATGCACACCCTGTTCCATATTAAGCTTCTTCTAATGCACCTTAGTAATATATATAAATTACAATGCGTTTAAAATAGTGAAACATTATTTAAATAAACCGCAAATGATTTTTCCCCATAGACCGCAATGTAACGGAATTCTTTTGAGTGTCCCTGTAAAAAAACTATAAGTGCTACACACTTCCGTTGAAATAGGGAACATGCTATAGATAACGACAATAACATATAAAAATTGCAGAGCAATCCGAGCATATTTACGGGAGTTAGAGCACGGACAGATGGCAGACGGCCAGACGGCCAGACGGCCAGACAAACCGAAGTCATAAGCACTTTTCAACTAGGTTGGAAAGTGCTAAAAAGTGTGAAACAAAGAAAAAAGGATAGACAACTAACACGAGAAGAAGACAGGAAAGGAGAAAGATCGTTCGGGAATCCGGGGTCGCGAAACCCGTAAATACCTAAAGAAGGTATTCCCCTGGGGGCTTTCAGAAATGAAATTTAATTAGTTCATACCACTATACTCATGAGAAAAAAAAAAAAAAAAGCTACGGGTTTACACCAGGGCTGCGGAGTCGGAGTCGTGGCGCGACCTACGTTATACACGGCCGGTGCATGATGTTTAAAACGTCACATGGAGTGGATCATTTTTACGCGGCGATTGGTGCAAAACGGTGGGCGCGCCGCTTTGCACCAATCATCGTGTAAAAATGATCCACTACATGTGACGTTTCAAACGTCATGCACCGGCCGTGTATAACGTAGGTCGCGGTCGTGGAGTTGGAGTCGGGCCTATTTTTGGACAAATGAGTCGGAGTCACTAAAAACAGGCCGACTCCGACTCCAGCTTGTTTTTTAGACAGTTTGAAGTGAAATTAAACCAATTCTATGTAATTTTAAATTTATAAACTGAATTATTATTTTTATATTTGGGCTATATATACAAGGAAACCCAGGTTAAACAGATCCAATATACTGTCCAGTTTACAGTGTATATGAAAACTACTTTTAATTCAAATCTCTAGTTTATATTTTATATTAGTATGCAGTACTTTCTCTCAGTTTTTCGGGTTTCCAGAACTCGAGGTAATGCGAAAATAGGAAGTTTCTACTCTTTTTGGAGTCCACAGAATCCGAAATATCATTGTAATAGAAAATTTTTCCCTTTTATTTTCTTGTTTCCCTCAGATTCTTCAGGTCTGTAGGACCAAGTTTTTTCCTGAGTCTGCAGTACTCAAAATAATGATGAAATAGTGAAATTTCAGTCATCTTTCTCCTTTCGATATCCAGGTTTTGCAGACCCAAAATTTAGCCAAAATTATAAAGTTAATGCAGGAAATACAAAATTTTCCTCTTTATTTTTCTTCCCTTACATTGGAATTTTTCGGGTCTGGAGGACACAATAACTCCAAAATTACAACATTTTGCATTTTCTTTTCCAAGTCAGCGGGATCTGAAATAGTGAAATTTCTATTTTATTTACTTCTTTAGATTTCAATATTTGGATTTTTCGGGTCTTCAGGACCCAAAATTGTACAATTAATAATGCTGAAAATATAAAATTACTGCCTCTTTTTTACGAAGCCGTAAGAACAGAATTAATGCTAAAATAGTAACATTTTCATTTTTATTTTTCTTGCCTTTTATTCCCCCGTAATTTTTCGGGTTCTGGAGATCCCAAATGATGCTTAAATTGTAAGATTTTTGCCTCCTATTTTTTGGATCTGCAGGAATAGGTATAAAACCAAAATTAAACATCCTTTCACACATATTTTGGTGAAACTTTTTATACTAAAATACTGCCAGAAGTTTGCCGCTGCAGTAAATGAGTCCTAGTCTTGACTACCTATCACAGCTTATACCCATAATCCATCCAAAAAAATACACATCATATACTTCAAGGTCAAACAGGAATGTAACAGCAGGTTGCAGTATTGCCAGTTGAGTTTTTTTATTCTGATTGATTGATTGCTGCCATTTTTTTTAAATAGTAATATATCCTTCGTTTAATGACAAATTTAATACAGCGACTATTACTATTTCAAAACAAATGGCAGCAATAAAGCAATCTCAATAATAGGAATCAACAGGCAATACTAGTACTTAGACGTCCCGGAGTCGGAGTCAGAGTCGGTTCCTTTAAAATTTCAGGAGTCAGAGTCGGAGTCGCTCATTTTTCCCACCGACTCCGCAGCCCTGGTTTACACGGATTGAAATTTCCAGGTGTAGCCAATTCCGACCCGTGTGAAAACCTTATTGGTCCGGCCAGTGTTAAAAAAGTCGATGAAATCGAGCATTACATACAATGAAATCAAGCACATAACAAGCCAATATTTCTTAAACATTATCTGAAAATTAAAAGTTTTTTTAATAATATTCCATGCATATTTAATTAAAAAAAAATTGTAATTATATCATTTTTCAGATTATATGTCCGCAGGGTTGAAACTAAGGGGCGGGGCAGAGGAGGCATGTACCCCGAGCGTCACATATAGATTTGATTTGTCGCTTTATACAAAAACTATACGTATGAAATTTGGGTAAAAATATCTTGTGTCCAGAAAATCTAAAATAAAAACTGGACCAAGTGCATTTAAATTCTATAATAGGTAAAAAGATTAGTTTACAATAACACAGCAAATGCAAATGAATAAAAAAGAAGCCGTTCTATTAGGCTATTTCCATTCTCCCAATCCAAACATACCCTGCCCATGTCTCCTCTCCTATCCCGGAAACCACTTCTTGTGTAGAAAGAATGGATAACTAAAATTTTTCAAGGTCATGGTCCACTCATGTCACTATCCAACAAGGATAATTGCCATGGGATTCTCCCACTTTTCTGTTAGATGAAAATATTCCATAAAGGCCGTTCTAATTTTTTTCTTTCTTGCTGAACAGCGTGAAGCTTTCTTTTTTATCGTATTTTTGCCATTTCTAGGTAATTTGTCGTCCTTGTCGACAACTGAAAAATGGCATACCATTTTTTTTAAATTACAATTACTTTTCTACATCCATGCCTGGCCTTAGAGGGGGCGTGGTTATCCGACTGACTCAGAGACAACAAAAACAAAGGGGTGGAAAATTTACAAAATAAAATAGTAAAAATAGTTTTTTTTTTGTTGTTGTTTTAAGAATACATCATTTGTAGAAGTGCAGAAAATAATCTATCAGACGTCCATGGCTAGTGTAGCTCCCCCCCCCCCCCAAAGAAAAAAAAATAATCCACGTCCTTTTTGCCATTTCTAGGTGTTTTTCTAACCTATGCCGCAGCTGAAAAATGTCGCACAATTTTTTTTTTATTTTATATCCAGATTCGGTCGTAGAAATTGCGAAGTCCAGGATACGAAAAACTAAGGAGTGAAAAATTCCCAAAGTAAAATGCGAAGTTTTTATTGTGAATCGCACATAATTTTAAAAATTAGCGTTAGATTCCGGAAAGTATCTATATACTATATCACATATCAGTCTATAAGTAGAACAAGCGGTATAAATGATAGTTCCACGAAACTGCTGTAGATAGTAACACGAAGATATTTTACGGTATTGGAATTCATTGTTATGCCTATTCTGGTTTTTGAGTTCAATGTGACTCATATCACTATGACCTTAAACACCTCAATTGTAGTAACCTTTTAATACTACAACTGCACTAAAATCTTTCTCCAATGGAATTTCGTCTTAAATGAAAAAAATGACATGGTCCCAATAGAAAGAATACCAATTATGGAATTATTATTGCTGTTACGGAAATCTGTATAATGCGGAATTTTTTCCGGTCCTTTCGATTCCATTTTCACAAGTTTTAATGAATAAATATTTGACAAAGCTGATTACATATTCTATGTTTACATATTTTAAAATACAGTGGAACTCCAGTTATACGTTTTGCCCGGGACCGGAAAACAAAACGTATAACTCAATTGATGGTCGACCAGAAATTTTTTTTAAATAAATCGTGAAAATTTAGTTTCGTTGAGGCATTTGTTACCTTTTTATATCGAAAACGGAAGTTTTGTAAGTATTACTGCACCCATGACATATATTCGCGGAAATGGAACAGAGTAAAACAAAAAGGTACATAAGAAAAGTACACACGAGTTTATTTTATCATAAAATCTTTATTAAATATACTTTTTTACACACATAGCGTACTTAAAAGAAATGATTAGAATCGTCTTGGAATGTAAATCATTTATCAAGTCATTTCAGTAGTTTACTGAATCTTATTGAAATACGTAATCACTAATCTTCGATTTTTTTTTTCAGCAGAGTACCTAACACTTCCTTTCCCCCCTCAACTATACTCTGTGTCACGTGGCCAGTTTGGTTCCTAGAAACCTTAACCCCTAATTTTATTCGGTTGGCACCACTTTATTTCAAAAAGCTACCTTTACTATCACAAAAATGCTCGAATTAGAGAAAGCAAATATTACTTTTAATTTTTACTGGTGCCTAAAACAAATTCTGTATGCTCTTGAGGGTGCATATGTATGCACCCATGGTCCCGAATGGGTTAAAGCGGTGGTCAGCAGGAATGAAAAGCGAGGCGTAGAGAAGGTTCTGAAAAAAAAAAAAAATATATCTTCTGCAAAACGTATAAGGGAGGCAAAATTTCGCACGGAACTGAAAAACGTAACGTATAACTGAGGGAATGTATCACTCAAAAACGTATAACTCGAATAATTTTTAATGACAAATGGCCGGGACCGCTGAGTTGAAACGTATAACTGAGGGAAATGTACAACTAAGGTAACGTATAACTGGAGTTCCACTGTAAGTCGGCTATCAGAAACTTAGTAAAACTCTCTTTGTAAATTTACTTTGCGGAGAAAGTGGGGGGGGGGGGGGAATTCGTTTTTTTTTTTTTTTTAAGAGAGGTCGTCTACACATTAAAATGAGTTCCAACCTTGATTTTTCAAATATAACATCCACATTCGATATTTTATTTGAATTCTTTGGATCAAAGGAGTGCGGAAAAAGGAATTGTTTATGTACTTTTTCCAAAATCTTCATATAGTTATGAAAGAAAATATATTGGGGTTCCATAAATTTCATAAAATAAAATTAAGATCGTACAAGGAAAAGTATCGGAAACACTCAGTTAGTCACCATAATACATATATATATACTAGTATATAACTCCGGTCAGAAATGACATAGTTAATCTGCGCTGCATTTTCATAAAACTTCATACAAAAAAACAGCATGAAGATTTTATTACTGAAAGGTATGTATTGTTATTGTAGAAAAGTACATTTTAAAAATGATTTCTACAAAAAAAATTATGAGGATTTTTTCTTTTTTACTCAATATTAAATTTTTGAAATAGTTCAACGATTGGACAAAACATTCAAATTAAATATTAAAAAATAATCCATGTGCGAAAGTTTTTGTAAAAAAAGTGTTATCAATGAGTTTCTAAAGAACTTGACTCACCATATAGATAATTTTTTGATTATACAGTAGAGTCTCCAAAATCCGCATGCATTGCAAATTTGCTGTGAAATTTGCAGTTAAGAAGCAATCTTTATAATCTTTGCTCCAAATATTATTGAACGAAAAATAGAATTATTTTTAATGTAAATTTTTTTGAATAAATAATAATGTTTATAATGGCACAAGATATTATACTGTTTATATTATAAATGGCCAACAACTCTTTTCACCCTATCTTAAAACAAACACCTGAAAAAAATATGGGGTATGGGGTTGCCAGAAAATTGTAAAATTATTTTACTGATGGACAACTGTGCTGCTCATCCTGAATTAAATGGTATTTCAGATAATTATATTACAATGTTTTTGCCCCCCCCCCCCCCCAAACACTACCTCATTAATCCAGTCTATGGATCAGGGTATTATCCATAGTGTAAAATGCCACTATAAATCAAATTTTTTGAAGCAATTTATTAATGCTGATTCACCATTTGAAACAATAGAAGAGCGCAGAAAAATGTTCACCATAAAATACTGCATTTATTTAATTGATGAAGCATGGGCTTCTATTACAAAAGATACCTTGATCAATGCATGGCATAAAATATGGCCTGGATCATTATTTATTGAAAATGAGGATGAAGAAAAAGATTTTTCAGGTTTTCCATTAACATTGCAACAAGCTAAAGCTTCTGAATTTATCATATATGCAAAAGCCCAGCTTCACAAGTTTTTTAAAGAAGATGAAATTATGGAATGGATGTACCACACAGATGAAGTTTTAGTAAACTAGTTTGCAGATGAAGACATTATTTCTTCAGTTATTAACCCACCAAAAGACAGTGAATCTGAATCTGACAATGACTCTGAAAAAGAAAAAAAAAAGTTTGAAGAAGGTTTGTATTTTTGTAGCAGCTTGTTCTTGGAGCAACAGAGTTGCATAGACCAACAAGAAATAATGACTGTTTACAGCAGGCATGTCAAACACGTGGCCCGCGGGCCACAACCGGCCCGCCGACAACATATCTGTGGCCCGCGAAGCCTTTGGCATTTTACATGTATTCAATTTAATTGTTAGAACTAACAAGCTGTTAGAACAAACGCATGCTGAAAATTCACTTTGAACGAAAGTCTTAGAGATGACAAACATAAGAAAGGTAGGTATATCATTGTTACCAGTTTCGCAAGATTTTTATTTTATTCAGAATGCTACCACTATTTTTGAATAATAATATTTATCTCATTTATTCTTCCAATAAATAAAGGGAAATATTTCTATTCAGAATGTCGTTAGCATTCTGCATTAAGAAAATTTCGCTCATCTGGCAACAATGATGTGTATAGACAGATATAACTAAATTTTACAGTTTAGCACAAAAAAATGGGGACACAAAGATAATCACTCGTAATAGCAAAGCGGGGGATCTTGAGTCTGAAAATTTAAAGATTCGTAAAATTTTTAAATAATTTTATTTATTTTATGTCGAAACTAAATACTTACTTTTCTCTCTTCGATTTACACCACTTTACAAAATAATTGAATTTACAAAATGATTTTATTAAAATACTAAGAAATGTATTGTAAAATTAATAAAATTAGGCGCTAATTAAAAACAGTTAATTAAAAAAATCAAAATATAAATTAAATAGCTTTTAATGAGTAGCTTTGAAAGTGACACAAATTATGCTTAAGTCGAACATAAGGATTTTGGATTTAAACTCTAATTATTTTCATCGTTTAGGTTAGTAACTGTGTGTGATATTTCTAGAATCCTGCGTGATCTTTCTTTCCTTTCGTTTATTTTTTATTGATATACCCACATTTTATGGACATACATTCCAAGATTTATAAAAAAAATATGCTCTTCACCACTATGAATAAATATGATAAACTGAAGAAAACCACAGATTTTTAAAGGTGATTTACAATACAATTATATTCAAATGAAAATTGAAATTTTATGTTTGATATTTTGATACTGTTGAAGTTTGGAAAGAATGTAACATTAAGAGGTGCTACAGCACAAAGTATAAACAAAACTCACAAAAATCTGGCTCCCACATTGGAAAGATAAACTGTCGGAATTGAAACTGATACTTCTTAATAGAGAATCAAAGCACTTTCACCAAGCCTATTGATGAAATTACATTTGCTTTAAAAACTAATTATTGTCTTTATTAAATGTCTCGCGAGTCGAAGTCATTCACTACAAAATTGAAGAAATGAAGTCTAAGAGAATTAAAGAAATTAGAAAATCCTATAAGCATAAGTACCATTGCCAGAAAGAAATTATATATAGCGGATAGACTTATAAAAGCCGGATATGTGCTTTAAAAATTATAGTGCTTATAAACTTATATTATATTTGTACACACATGCTTAATCATTGACAATCTAGAAAATATCTTGAAATATGTGTAGTGAAGATAAACAGATCTAACTTCTTATACACATATTTCACGGCTTTCCATCTTTAAGATTTAACTGTTAAACAAGGATACAATTTTCATTTTCAATTGACAAATTATGATTGTGGATTATTAATTTTAAATTACAAAGCACCTGATTAAATTTCAACTTCAATGCAAATTTCCTAATGTTATCTTGTTATTTAATAGTACTAGCGTTCTCAAATAGAATTTATTACTTTGATAAAACAATTTTTAAAAAGGAAATGTATTTCATTTTAAATGTTGGTAGGCAAAACTACAAAAATCACCGGAATGGACATTTTTAGAATATACTAAAAATAAATTCAAAAATGAATTCTAAAGCAAATTTTTGAATTTCAAGAAATATGAAAATCAGTTTAATCTGTTCACTTCATCTCTAATGATTGATGTTGAAATTATTCTTCGCAATTTATTATTGGAGTTAATCAAATTTTAGTGCGATTCCACATTAGAGCGCAAATATATGGATATGGGGGGGAGGTTTCCAAATTTCGGTATTTATTCATCAATCGACCGATTTTTTAATGTATAATATGCAATTAGGCACATTTTAGTTATGTTCGGTGTGCACTTTTATAAAACATCTTTACGTAGCTGCCAACCTTTTGTTATTTCTCAAAGCAATTAAACATAATTTGGACCAAAAAATGTATTTAATAAAGGAAATGCAATAAATAGTGCATAATAAGTAGTGCATAAACCACACATTGTATTAAATAAATTTCCTGATTCAAAATATATTTATTTTTATTTGCACAGAAAACTCGGAAGATTAAGAGCTATGCCTTTGCTAGATTAATAATAACAGACCAGCATGTACAATAAACTTTTAAAATAAATACAAATTAGAAAATTCAATTAAATTTTATAGATTTGGTTGATGAAAAGTAATTTTGAGTATTCTTTTGAAAACGAGGATAAAATAAAATATGTATAATAATAACTTTGGAACTTTGCATGAATAGTTCTTTGTACAAACAAATTTTATTCTGTGCAATATTATATTATCATCTAATTTTTTATGTGGCCCGTGGCTTTGTATGTAATGCTTAATTTGGCCCGCGGATGTAAACAAGTTTGACATGCCTGGTTTACAGGATAAAAAAAAAACTTCATCAAGAAAAAGGGAAAGTTCTGAAGCAAAAAACTATACAGGAAATGTTCAGAAGTTATAATAAAAAATAATTATGTATATTGAAATAATAATCTGCAGGTAAATTAAAGGTATTCAAGTTTTGATTTGTTTAAATTGAATTATTACATCTTCTAAATGGATACAGCTAAGTTGAAAAAAAAATCATTTAATCTAGAATCTGCAAAACTCTAAAATCCGCACAGCCTCTGGTCCCAAGCTGTGCGGATTTTGGAGACTACTGTATAAGCAATAAATGGAAATTACTCGGTACTATTCATTCCTTATATTTTAATTACATTTCATAAGAAAAAATAATTTTATTTACGATGGAAACAAAATTTCAAAATTTGTTTGTATTATCTGCCGGTGGATGGCATCAAAATATTTAAAAAAGAAGCGCAATATAATACTGGATCGATCACCGCAAAGCCTCCCTATGAAAGCTGTCATTTCTGAAAAAAGTGTTTACAGAAAAAATTGATTACAGAAATGTTGATATACATGTTTTATATGAAAATATACTGAACAGACATGATTTGAGGCAGAAGAAATTATCGTTTAGTTGTCATATGTTTTCATTAAGCCTAACATGGCGTCTCGCTACGCTCGGATTCGCCATGGAAGTAGGAATTTAGTTCTATGGGATTCGCATCTCTGACTCGGTTTGCTCTGGAATGATTACCTACAATATACTTTCCTGCATTTGGATTTGTCGACAGATGACTGCTAAAATAGTTTTTGAATGTTTTAAACAAAATTAAAATATTTAAAAGCTTTAATATGCTTTTACAAATATTTTAAGAGAAGAATCGGATGTGAAGCTTTCAAAGAGTCGTTCATTTGAATTTGTGATGCTGAATGACAACAGTGTTAGTTTGTTTATATCTGGAATTCTGATGTTTAACCTGGATTTTTAATTAAGAACTTAAAATATTATAATGGGATATGATATGCATGTTTTATAAGAAAATATGCTGAACAGACATGATTTCAAGTAAAAGATACTATTATCATTTAGCTGTCATCTGTTAGCATAGGTTTTTCATTAAGCCTAACGGCGTTTAACTACGGTCAATTCGCAGACCAGAGTGGTCACGCCCGGAATGGTTACCGACACTTTCTTGCCTTCGGATTTTAGTAGTAGATATATTTAAAAATTCTAAATATAAAATCAGGATTATTAATTAAATTTAAGGAAATAAATTAAATAAATTAAATTTTTTAAAACCTTAAGATTAAATCAAAAGAAAAATTTTATAAATCCTTTCCAGATTGCTTTCCAAGATTTTCTTTTCTGTGAATGCCAACGAATACAGGAGACTGTTGAAAAGTAATTTTCCCTGTATCTTGAAATTAATAAGGAGCTGCAAAAGCTACATAACCATAGCCAAGTTTTCAACGACACAGATTCTTTTATGAAAAAAAACAACACATGCAAATCATGATGGGCCCACTCTGGCCAACACCGCTAATCGCTTCCAAGTGTAGGTGGGAGCGGGTTCGAATCCCGCTGGCTCCGTTGTACACTCTTTGTGGAGCTCCCGGCTATATTTCTGTGTTGTAAATTTCCTTGTGTGTTATCTCGTCCCTGTATATATTGACGATGACTTATAGGGGGGGGGGGGGGGGCTTGACGCCAATCACACAGGTCAGATGTATGTTAATAAAATGGCAAATGACGATTCGTAAAAATTATGAAAAATAAATGTTTTTGAATCGAAAAAATGCCTGGAATATGTTTGGGTCTGTTCATTGTAACTCACTAAAAGAGAAAAATTCGAATTGAGCGATTTCCCACACGCATTAACATTAGTATCTTCAAATTTGACCTCTTATAACTCAACTAGATCGTTTTCCAAGCTGCTTTGATCCAAAGAAATCAAATTAAGTCGAAAGTGGATGTTAACATATGAAAAAAGAATTGCTACAATATTTAATATGTAGACGACCCCTATTTCAAAAATTGCATTCATATTCAAAAAGTAGACAATTCCCAGTTGAACGGTACCTATCGTATCTCTCAGCGATAATTTGGTGATAAAATATATGTGGGAGGTGCGGTTTTTCCATGACTGTACAAGAATACTTATAATGTGGTTTAGATTGAAAGAAAAAGATGGCTAAAGAAAATTTTAATGTTCTGTAAAGAAAAAAAATATTTCAGTAAAGTAATTTGTTAAAACAGAATTAAAATTTCTAAAATATTTTGCTAACAAAAGTACAGTATCACTTAAAATTCAAACTTGTCAAACCGAAATGGGTTTGGAAAGTCCAGGGCCGACTTGTTTAGGAAAAAATAAAATCCCTGTCAAATCAAGTCCATGCCCAGCCCGGCCCGGCCCGAGTCAGCAGAAAAAAGCGAGGCCAGGACCCGGCCGCAACATTACAAACCAACAAAACCTTTTGAAGGGTTTGGGTGGTTGGAGTTGGCACTTTTGTTGGTGGGGAGAAACAGATTGTAGTTCTTTGTATCTTGCTTATTACATGATGTGGTATCACTGTATGTGTTCTAAAATGTTTTGGAAATAAAAAAACATCCATAACTTCCAGAATGAAATGACATTCTGCTGCTTCCAAAACACGTAAATTTTACCCATTTTAGGTAGATTTCGTAAGAAATACTACCTATTACATTCTCACCTAAGTATGAAATTTTGCGGATCTACGCCGATCATGACTCCCAGAACCCAAAACCACCCCCAGTTCAAAACTTTATCTATCTATGTCACTTTTTTCTGACCACGATAACTGGAAAAATTCTGCATTAATCTTTTACAAACTGATACATAAAATCAAGGGGCATAAAATCTCGGTCAAGTTCCTAATGGGCAAAATCGAACCAAGGGAGGGGGGAAATGGGGGGGCTTTTTGTGAAAACAGAAAACCCCCCATAATTTCTTAATTATCATACGTATCGAATCCGTTTAAAGTTATTATTACTTCTAGGAAAAGGGCCGAAAATTTATGTATGACAGATTTTTTATATAATTAAAAATGGCTCCAAGGGTGGGAAAAAGGGGGGTTTTAGAAAAAAAAAAAATCATAGCTTCATCAATTCCAAAGATATCAAATTCGCGTATATTTATTATTAATCCTCTTAATATTATCTAAAACTTTTATACTGACAAGTTTTTTATAGGACCAACCGTTATAGCAAAAAAAAAAAAATTAAAAACAAAAAAAATCCCTGCCGGCTCCGCTTGCAAACAACTTATTTTTCGAAGTAGGCGGTTCCAACTCCCGCATCTTTTCGAAACTGATACATAAAATCAAGGGGCATAAAATCTCGGTCAGTTCGTTAATGGACAAAATCGAACCAAGGGGGGGAGGGGGGGCTTTTTGTGAAAACAGAAAAAAAACCCATAATTTCTTAATTATGATACGTATTGAATCCGTTTGAAGTTAATATTACTTCTAGGAGAAGGGCCGAAAATTTATGTATGACAGATTTTTGATATAATTAAAAATTGCCTTAAGGGGGGGGGGGGTGTTTCGAAGTAGGCGGTTCCAATTGCCGCATCATGGCAAAAAAGTCATTTTTTCCGCAATTCCCGACAAACAGGCGCCCCACAGTCTGCGTCTTCGAAATCTACCTGTGCCTGTAGGCCGAGCCATCAAGGATTTTTTAAAGATTATAATTGTGATTTTATTTATGCAAATGATTTCTTTTATATAGGTTTCTCAAATCATATCACATTTAAATTCTTGTAATGTATATTTTACTACATCTATTAAAGATTTTGCTAAAGTTTCCTATTTTACTTATTTATCTTTAGCATTTTGTCTCCACTTTTCTACAATCAAAAATTCTGCAACCGAAATGGAAAGCCCGTATTTTATAAAGATGTTCGAAAATAGGTTTTAATAATAAAACAGACAATAAAAATGGCCAATGGATAAAAAAGGTGACAAATTAGAACTGTTGTTAAAAGTACCGTCTCTTGCTAAAACCTTATACAGTAGCAATTTTTTACTTTCTTCTATCTTTACAAGAAGAAAGTATTGGATTCATGAAAATTTTCGACGGATTTATACGTTTTAGAAGGTCCTGAACACGATTTGACTGTTTTTAGAAAATGTCTGTCTGTGACAAAAATTTTGTGGGCGCTCTATCTCAAGAACTAATGCTCGGAATTTAATAAAACTTTAGATAAAGTTAGTCCCTGATATAAATTGGTGCTGATTAGTTTTTGGTAAAAATCGTCCGGCAAGTGGCGCTGCTATGCAGCATTCTTCGCGATTTCCGCAATAGCTCTATCTCAAGAACTAATGCTCTGAATTTAATAAAACTTTAGATTCAGTTAGTTCTTGATATAAATGGGTGCTGATTAGCTTTTGGTAAAAATCGCCCGGTAGATGTCGCTGCTATGCAGCATTCTTCTCGATTTCCGCAATAGCTCTATCTCAAGAACTAATGCTCGGAATTTAATAAAACTTGATTCAGTTCTTGATATAAATGGGTGCTGATTAGCTTTTGGTAAAAATCGCCCGGCAGGTGACGCTGCTATGCAGCATTCTTCTCGATTTCCGCAATAGCTCTATCTCAAGAACTAATGCTCGGAATTTAATAAAACTTTAGATTCAGTTAGGCTCTGATATAAATTGGTGCTGAATAGTTTTTGGTAAAAATCGCCCAGCAGGTGCCGCTGCTATGCAGCATTTTGCAGGATTTACACTATTTTAGCGATAGTCTTATCTCAAGATATATTGCACGGAATTTAATAAAACTTGAGTTTCAGTTAGACCTTGATATAAATTGGTGCTGATTCTTTTTAGTGTATGTGAAACCTGTGTGAGATAGAAGAAAGTTTTGGTATTGACACATCCGACTAGTTTTAATTTATATTAAGACCTAATAATGGGTGCTTTCTTTCAGAAAATAAATTTTATAATTTTTTTAAGCAATAATAATTAGTATGTTGTAAGCTAATGAAATATTTCTCATAATCTGACAGAGTAAGGTTATGCAATATAACTTTGCATAACAAAAAAAAATTCTTGCTTTCATGGGAAAGTTCTTTTTAATGACATTTTAAAATTGGATAACTTAAAAAGGAAGATTTGTTTCTGTCCCTTATTTCTATGATGAAAATATTTAATACCACTGTATTTAAAAACACATTCATTCCAGATGCAATTTTCCAACTGGTCGAAAAACCTCCGGGCCAATTTTCGAACCAGGGACCTCGAGTGAAGCTACTAATGCTCTGACAACTGAGCTATCCTGAATGAATCTGGAGGACCTAATTCACCCAACTAACCTTATTGATCATAGCATCTTGTCAGATATCTGAATCAGCTCTGAATAAATCACAGGCATGAACAGCAAAATTATAAATGGGCCAACTTTTAGCTTTCACACTGAGCCAGGCCCGGAAACTCCAGCCCGGTCAAGGTCATTTCAGCACCATTGATGAAATAAAATATTTCTGTTAATTCAAAGCTTAGTACTGTTTGTATATATACTATTGTAGCTTGCCTTGTTTAAAGAAATTACTCAGCTCTGTAAATATACCAATAAGTATAAGACATTATATGCTTGAAGCTTCATAATTTAAGAGCTTAATAGAAGGCGTTATGAAACAAAAAATAGAGAAACCTCAAGTGAAAGCTTTGTTATAAATTTCATAGATATCTTTAATTACGTATGCTTATTCCAAAGCAGTGGGAAGAATTTACCCCACTTAAATTTTAATACCCAAATAGTTACTGGAATTGGAATAAAATTTTCTTTTATAATGCACTTTAGAAAAGCCTTTAATTACTTTCCACTGAATTTGTTCATAAATTCTGGTGACTTTCAATCATTTCAACATTCTAGCAAAATAATCAATTTGCCTTGTGTTAATATATTCTGTGTAAAAAGTACCTGGAATTTATCGATTAAAAGATGTGCATAAAAGATTCTTACAAAAAAAAAAAAATTGTAATGTTGGTACCACTGTAAAGAGCTAATGCATGGAGATTGGGCGACAGCTGTGACTTACTAGGGAAGGTCCCTAACTGCCAGATCGAGATTTTGTTGAGAGTGGTGTCATTGGAAAGAACTTACCACGGGTATCAAGGAAATGTATACAACTACCCATCCTAATGCAAGTGGTAAAAGTTATAGGCCGTCAATATTTCTGTCATCTGATTTCTCCAGATCGTTCGCTAGCTATGCAGGAAAGAGACTGTGTGGTAGAAAAGATTGTTACAGATGTGTAACCGGTTGTTGCCAGAGTGAAGTTGAAGGTCCAATGTTCCCTCTAGTAAGAAACCGAAGATTGTGGCCACATTTTCACAATCATAAAAACTAATTGGACTGCACAGACTGAGTATGCTTTAAAGAACACTAGGAACTAACTCATCACCTAATCCTGCGGAATGAAAAGAGGACATGGGCAGGGCCTATGGGGGCAGCTCCCAAGGTCTTCTCTATAATCCGTCAACTCTCTTTTCAACTTCACAGTGTCTTTCCTGCATAGCTAGTGACCTGGAGAAATCAATAAATGACAGAAATACATCGGTCTATAACTCTTCACCAGTTGCATTCGGACAGGTAGTTGTATACATTTCTTTGATCCTCATGGTAATAGCTTTCCAACACACCACTCTTGCTAAAATCCCGATCTGGCAGTTGGGGACCTCCCCTAGGTTGTGTGCTGAAACCAGCTTTTTTTTTTTGGTTGTAATACTTGAGTATGCTATTTTTACAATGGAAAATTTTGTTAAAGAGCATCTTTAATTGTTTTCAAACAAAATTGTTAAACAAATCCATGAAAATGTTAAAGACCTACGGTGAATCATGAAAGTAAAAGAACACAGGCATATGAAAAAGGTATAAAGCATTCAAAATGGGACCAAAAAATGGTAGTTTATTTGCTCATTCTGGTGGACCTTCAATGTCTGAATGACTCAAACATCAATAAAATCAAGAAGCTGGTGCTTGAAAACAGCCTTACAAGTATTGGAGTTGGCTTAAATGAACATATCGTAAGTCCATCCATAGTGTTATAACTAATAATTTGGGTATGAAATGCATCACCGCATGACTGGTTCTGAAAGAGCTCAATTCTATCCAAAAAAGAGCACCAAAAGATGGTTGCTGAAGATTATTTCCAGAGCTTCTACAGATCCCACCTTCATGAAACGCATCGCAACTCTCCCGATATGGCCACATGGGACTTTTTCCTGCTACTGAAGCTAAAATTACTACTTTGAAGGAGTTTCATGTCGATTGAGGACATAAGAAAATTTGCTGAAGGAGCCAAGACCATATCCCAATCTACCTACAAAAAATGTATGGAGAATCGTGTCTTCCACTGGCATAGTTGTATTGAACTTGATGAGGCCTGCTTTGAAGGTGACAAAATAGATTTTAATGAATGTTATTTAACAATTCTAGGTACTTTTTACACAGAATTTATGTTTAACAGGTGGTATTAAATCACCGCTTTGAAAGCCATGCACTCAGTAACATCAGATAAGCTTTCTCGTGTGTGAGACGAGTTTGGCTATCACAGATGTTTGCCGTGCAGTAAACTGGACACATTGAACATTTATGTCTTAAAAAAACTTTGAAACTCTCTCTTTTCATTCGTATAAAGATAATTCATTTTGGATTTGTACTTTAATACAATTTTTTGAAAATGGGTCCATCATTTAGAATAACCCTGTATATATCTCCATATTAAAAGCCCTTAACCGAATTTCATGTAAAAATTAAATATTTTTATACGATCCCAGGATTATATAGTTAGAAACATTCTCTTGCACATAAAACAATATTCCATTTTTGTATGGCTAAAAATTAAAGCTATATGCTTTGAATTTTCAAAGTATAAACACATGTCTGTCATAAAAGATTGAGATTATATATTTAGTTTATTTTGAGAATTTAATGTTTTTCTATATTTAACTTATAGGAATTTGGAATTTGTCAACCCTTTAAGCATTTTGCTCGTATTTTTCTGTTTCCTCAAAACAACTTACATCGGCTGTAGACATAAATATTTAATAGAATTTTACTTTAAGCTATATGTATGGTAAAAAGATGTGAAGAGTATTTTAGAAGAAAAAAAACATGAAAATTTTCTATTAATATTAATTTTATGAGCATTTATGTGAAAAATGCAAGAAAGCCCTCAGATGCTCTGAGGGTTAAAACCACAGCAAATCCTTGAGATCTTTCAATTTTTCTGACTCTTCAGCATATGCAGGAAGGATTTCAGGCTTAACCAAAAGTTTAACTACAGTAGAAGATCTTTATAACGCAACAGTAGAAGATCTTTATAACGCAATTCTCTATATAGCACACAACTTCTCAGATGTAAACAAAAAGAATTTTGCTGTTAAAACACACCTGCATTCTACATTTTGAAAATGGGTAATATAATGAATGATTTGGTTCAAGAATATTTGGACCCTGTTTATAAAGTAAATTTAACAATGTTTGAAATGATCCATGTTATACAAAAATTTACAATCTACACAACTTCTGGTCCCAAGGAATGCAATATAAAAATCCTCTACTGTATATTGCTATATTTCAGACATTTTGTCATGTTTACAAGCAAAGTTTAATGATGTGTGAAATGCGATCTATACAATGCAAAATTCTATATAACCCACAACCTCGTGTTTTTAGGTTTGCGTTATAAAAAGATCTACTGTACTTCTAAAGCCCCAGTATGACATTGAGACAGTTATAATAAAGAGATGAAATTGGAAAGTTGGACATTTATGACCCAATGCATTCTAAACCTTCACTTGTTCAAAATATTTTATGCGCTGCACAGGAACTAACTAGTTATTGAACAGTAATAAGATAAGACATAACTACCAATGAAAGA
The DNA here is from genome assembly GCA_963931845.1 of Maratus michaelseni. NCBI lineage: Eukaryota > Metazoa > Arthropoda > Arachnida > Araneae > Salticidae > Maratus > Maratus michaelseni. Next base: position 329,608,463 of record OZ007587.1, read on the forward strand.
ATTTCAGAAATATACAATCAGAAAAACAGCATTTTTGAAACTATTGAGTATTTTTCCTTCTATTTCAGTTCTCAACATGAAAGTTATTCATAATAAAAAGACTCCTTCACCAACACAAAGAAACAAGAATTTAACATCTTTGGGTCCGACTCGCATGTCATTTCATTCAACTTATTTTGTCGTTAATATTTGTTATTATCTGCATATAATGATGGTATATGTCCATACATTTATTATGACATGTGCTTCATTATTTAGTAATAAATTAAATAAAAAATTGCTTAATTCTCTTTACACTGTTGAGTCTTATTTCAAACATATGTTTACTCTTTAAAATATGGCTACTTTTTCAAATAAATAATTTGTGATAAAACAAACTAGAATACTAGAAAGTTACATCTGCTTAATCATGTTGCAACACTATTTTTCAAAAGTCTTCAAAATTTCTTCCTTAGAATATTGTCATAAGAGTAGTACACAAGATAATTATTAGATTTCTGTATATGACATTGTTAAATTTCAGTAAACCTTCACTTTTGAGAGTTGGATAGCAACTTAATATTAATGTAAAAGCATTTTTTTCCTAAAAATTAAAAAAATCAGAACTAAAAGTGTTAAGGAGAAACTATCTACAAGAAGTTTATTTTAAAAAAAATGTTAATGTAATGAAAAACACAAAACACTACTGCCAATCAGAATAGTTTTATTTCAGAAAACGTTTATATTCAAGATTTATAAAATAGAGAAATTAAAGTTTAAAAAATTAAGCCAAAATTAAGTTGTCTTTAATTTTCTTTGTTTTCTGCTAAATTTAGTGATCCCTTTACAATGCATAAGCTTTCATAAGCAATAATACCATACTATCAGAGTAAAACACTGAGCAAGCCAATAGGGGATCATCTGTGGCTTTCGTCAACCCAACCAGTTGATGCAAGAGGGAAAGTTTATGAAAAACAAGGAAAAATAATGTTTTAAGTTTCATAGGAAATCTGATCCATTTAATACTCTTGCATGAAAAGGGTTTTACTCCGATTAAAATCATGAATAAGTGCCAAGTTACGAAAAAAAATTAAAGTTAAAAAAATAAAAACCTGGGACTTATTTATGATTTAAATTTAACAATGAAAATCTGAGGTTTTAATATAAACTAAATTTGCAGCATAGTCATGTGGCACTCCAAGATGATGACAAACCTTGTTTCCAGCACATTTAGTAGAACTTTGAAGACAGCAATTTGTGCACCATGTAATTGTGGTAATTTTCAGTTTGAGGTAACACTCATTGGCATTAGGACTCTCATCGCAATTTATATCAGAGTTCCTATGTATCACCACAATATTCTTCTGTCAATCAAGTTCCACTTCTTTCTAGTGATCCATTATTGCTGCACTGACTTATGTGCAGTGGACTTTAAGATCACTCTTCAAGTATATAATATATATTTACACTATACTGAATAGGTATTTTCCAGGATTAGAAAAGTGATAGGAGTAAAGCTCCAAATAGAACAAAAATAAAGACTGATGATGTTCACTTAAAACCTCAGATTTTCACATTAAAATAAATAGTGAACATCTTTAAAAAATGCTGCCCAAAAATTTTAAATGAAAAAAATATCCTGGGAAATACCTATTCAGGAAGAAATTTTAGATTACAAAAATAGGTGTAGAAAACCTACAAATAAGAACAATGCCCAACTGGAAAGACATAGCCCATAAAATATTAAGAGTATTGTATTTGAACTATTCATTTCTTTAAATAAAAACGACAAACTGGCTTCATACATTTTCAACAAGCAGCCAATAAGACTAGTAAAATAGGACAATCTTTCCAGGTGAGCATAGTCTTTGAAGAAAACAACTGTTCTTCAAAACATGTCTTAACATAGTGTTGTGAAACAGTGCTGATGATTTCACCAACTTTTAACTCGGGGGTGTATATTTACAAGAATGACACCGTTAACACAAAAAGTCCCAATGTACATGGTATTTACACAGCTGTGAAAAGTCTTGAGAATTTAACACTTCTAATTAGAGGATGCAGAAATATGGTATGGTCCAATAAATATCACCTAGAGAATAAAAAGCTTCACTGATTACAATAGAAAACAGGCTTTTAAAAATTCACTTCCTTGCGTCTCACTAGGCACCACTCCAAACTGCCATACATTGCAATAAACTATTAAAATTAAAAAATAAGTTTAATTGTACAGACAAGGCACAGACTCAATTTGTAAGTCGGCAGAAGATGAATACTTTCATGATTATGCGTGCCCATCAAACCATTCAATAAATAAGAGCATAAAAATAAATATTGGCAGACTATGCCATGCGACAAATTCAAGAGTCCCATTTGACAGAAATGATAGAGCTCACAAGAAATCTCACAGCTGTCCAATTTAAAATTCTGAAAGAGAAATGAGAAAAATTAGTTTGCACTGAATTAAACATTAAAATTTCCATAAAATAACTTAATAAAAACAGAAGTAATGACAACAAACAGTAACCTTAAATAATATTTTAAAAACTAACAAGGGGGGCGCCAAACATTATGTGCACAGATTTTGATGATTTTAATGTATGTTGTAGAGGTCATACCCCTAACTATTCAGGTCAAGTTTCCTTCAAATGGGCCTTAGTTTGAGAAATTTTGGGTTAAAGTTCAGAATGAGTTTCAAATAACCATTCGTTCGTCATTCTGAACGAGGTCTCCGTGACACAGAGCTAGCGTTCGCGATTTGAGAATGGGAGGTGAAGGTTCTGTTCTATCCTGTGACTTTTACCTTTATTAAATTTTATATATTTGTTGCATTACAAGTTTCATGCATGTTCTTGATGCTTGTCGTTCGACGTCTCTTGTCGATGTGGTGTCATTCTTGAATGCATGTTCTTGCAGAATGCAAGTTCAAAGATGCAGAATTATGAATTCTGCATCTTTGAACTTCGATATTTTCCTAATAAATTCCATTTACGTTTTCGAATTTATCGTGAAAATTTATATTTTTGTGCAATTTTTATTCTAGTATTTATGTTGACAAAAATCTAAACTAATTTATGTCTTGATACAGTCTTTTTAAAACGATTGTTTACATTTATTTATATTTATGAAATAATGCATATTTTTTTATTTGTATTTTCTATTTTAAAAAAATTTAAATGATTAAGCAAAAATTAACAAAACATATCCTTTTAATATTTGATTTGTTCTAAATATATTGTAATATGTTAACTGGTCAGATACTAAAATATTTATAATCACCAACATTGACATTTTTAGTTTATTAAATATGGAATTAATTGTGCGATACATATCGCAAAAATATTCTAAATAAAATATCACAAATATCTTTACGTAAATTGTTTTAACAATAATGGAAGAACAGCAGCAGAATTGATAAAAAAGTCACTGGTTCCAAGGACTAGTAAGCATGAGAATTTACTGGTCCGCTACATAAAATTCTATTAAGTCTATTTAAACTTTTGTGAGCTCTCCCCCCCCCCCCCCCTTTTCCTAGAATATAAACCAAACTTCCTTTGCAGTTATTCAAAATTCAGCATAAAAATTTTAAATTCTAATTTGCTAAAAAATAAACAGTGCATAAAGAAAAAACTATAAAATTAGATATTTTATTTCCGATTATTTATTTAATGCATTTTTCTTTTAATAAAATAGAATTGTATGATTTGTGTTTGAGATTTCTCAGGGACAGGAAAGTTAACCTGTCAGAGAGGGGGGAAAAGTTACTGGTCCTGCAGTAATAACTTATCACAGTACTAAAAGGTAAAGTCCTGCGGACCACTAAATTTTTCAAATTAGTGGTCAGATTGAATTTTTGGTAGTCTCGGACCAACAGACCAAGGATTTTGAACGCTGAAGAATGTATAAATTAACATATATATTCTTTAAATACTTAAATTGTGATAAATATTAAAAAATGCATTAAAAGTTGAAGAAGAAATTACTTCAAAACGTGGTATTTGTCTGCAAAGGAAGCTAAGCGAAATGAATAAAAAGAAAATTTTATTCATTCTGATATTACTGTAAAAGTCATTGCAGATTTTAACGAAGGTTTTTCCAGAAATCAGGTTTCCAAAGAGCTCTAGCCGCATGGGAAGGTTCGAGGCCAAATACGGCAACAGCACTGTTCCCGTACTTGCGATTCCCTCGGCCACACTTCACTGCGGCACTCATTCTTGGCTCAGCAGCCGTCCGAGATTGAGGTTTCCATTGTTGATCCCACCAAGTAAGAAATTAGTTTTGCAATTCCCTTTTTGTATGCCAAAAGGGACTCCACCTGTGGATATTCTATCCAGAACTGCTAGCAAGGACAACCGACAGCCGGTGTAACGTTACTTCATGACAATACCCGACCTCACGTCAAACTCAAACTTTTGACATAATTTAGGTGGACTCATGCTCCACTCGCCTAACAGTCCTAAACTCTCACTTACTGACCATCACTTGTTCTCCAAGTTAAAAAGAACACTTGGGAGGCCAATTCTTCCGAAGCGACGATGACGTCAAAGAGGTGAAACGCTTCCCCAACGGGTTGGCGCCGGAGTTCTACGACATTGGAATACAGAAATTTGAGCACAGTCTACAAAAATGCATAGAAAAAGATGGTGATTATGTAGAAAAATAGAACAAACTTTCTTCTTTCCAACGATGAAAATTTTTAATGAGAATAAACAATGTTGTCTATTTGTAAATTTGATGGGAACCTTATATCTGGATCGACCCTCGTATATGTATTGTAATTTACAGATGATTTTTCATTTCTAGTTTAATTTTTCTGTATGGCATTGATTTGTTAGAATGAAAAATAAATTTATTTTTTATTTGTACAAATCAAAAAGAATGTTAAGAGTTTGAACTTTACAGTTAAATGTATTTAAATAACATAAAAAATTATATAATTGGTTAAAACTGCATATGTTTAAAAGATTTGAGATTAAAAGTATTTTGTATAAGTTATAAAAAATAAATTCATTTAAAATTCCATAAAGTTAAAAAAAAGTATTTTAGAACAGTTATTAAAATATATAAAGGTAGATAAAAAAAAAAATTAAACAAAATCTAGGACATAAATTAGTTTGGAATTTCGTCAATACAAATAATTTTAAATTTGCACAAAAGAAAAAGGTAAATTTTAAAAATTTGAAAATGTAAATGGAATTTATTAGGAAAATATCAAAAAGTTCAAAGATGCAGAATTCATAATACTGCATAAAAATTTTAAAGAGACAAATGTATAAAATTTATTAAAAAAAGGCAAAAAGTCACTTGATAGGACAGAACCCTCACCTCCCGTTCTCAAATCGCGAACGCTAGCTCTGTGCCATGGAGACCTTGTCCAGAACAATGAACTAATGGGTATTTGAAATGCATGCTGAACTTTAACCTGAAATTTCTCGAAAACTAAGGCTCATTTGAAGGAAACCTTTGACCTGAATTGTTAGGGGTATGACCCCTACAACATACTTTAAAATCATCAAAATCTGTACGCATCATGTTTGGCGGTCTCCTTGTAAGTTATACCAAGGATGTGAATTATCGGTTTACTACACGGCACACAACCAACAGAGTGAAAAAAATGTCCAGACCGGGGATCAAACCCAGTTCATTGTCTTGCAGTATGGCTAAAAATTGATTTTTTACACTTATAAAAAATGGTATTTAAATATATAAAGTATAATTTATTATCAATCAAAAAATCTCCCCAGGACCGATTTCCCAATATTGCTGTGAAGGTTGTGCACACCTGAAAAATATATAAAGGATGGGGGGGGGGGAACAGCAAGAAAGAAAAAACTATTTTGCTGTTTAGGTCCTGAAGACATTAGAAATTTTAGAATTTTGGCTTTAAATGCTGTGGACTCTGAAAAACTGGCAAAAATTTCAGTTATTTTAGGTCGCACAGACCTCAAAAGATCAAAGAGGAAGAAGAAAAAAAAAAAAAAAAAAAAAAAAAAAACTAAATTTACCATTTTCACATTATTTCAAGTCCTACAAACTCAGAAAAAAGTGAAAATTTTAGAATTTCTGCATCATTTCAGATTCATGTACCACATGAAAAAAAAAAAAAAAAAAAGGTTGAAAATTATAATTTCATCGCAACAATGGGCCTCGCAAATCCGAGAAAGAAAACATGCAAAAATTTTATTTCAGCATCACTCTAGATCTGCACAGAAAGGAAAGAAACATTTTTCAGGTCCCAAAGACTGAAAGATGCTCAGATACTTGTTTACTTATTCTCAAACATATCTAAAGTTACATATAATTATATTAAACTAATATCAAAATTCAGTGGTTGTCTTAATGTCATTATGCCGCACACTTTCCTAGGTCCTTTCACAACTGAGTGTCCCAAAAAGAGAAACTAACTTAAGTAGAATGATTTAGAATAAAGATCATTTTATTTACATTAGCAAGATAGTTCAAGGTGAGAATCATTTTAATCTATGCTAATATGAAAGGAAAATCTCTGGAACTGCTGAACAGATTTTTAAAAATATTAATGGTTGCAAAATGTTAGTGACCATCTCTGCTACAACATAGACTATATTTCATGCCAGTACCACAATCTCCAAGGGAGAGCAGGAACAAAAAATGTTCCAAAATTGAAATTTGTGCAATATAGATTGCATAGAAACATTTGACATCGTAGTTACTTAAGATGTAAATGTTCACTAGTAACCGTTTTCAAAAAATTCAAAATTTTAAAAAAAAGGGGTGAAATGAGTGGAAACCTTCTAAATTAGGGTTTTAATTGTTAAGGCTTGATTATTTAAAATTTGACATGGCTGTTAGTCTAGAGACGTTAAGTCTGACCCAGAAAAGTTTTATAAAAACTAAATTTATAAAAAGGGTACAGGAGCAAAACCATTCTAAAATTGATTTATGCGATACAGTTTGTATAGAAGTTTGGAATTTTGCATGATTACTTTTAAGATACAAATTGCTCACTAAAATGGGTTCAATAGAAGCTTAAAATTTGACATCTTATTTTTAAGACAAATGCTAGCATAGAACAGTTTTTACAAAATTGGAAAATTAAAAAAAGATGCAGAAGCAAAAAGTTCTAAAATTAGAATTTGAGATTCTACGAAGCTTGAAACTTTAAATTTGGCATAGTGATTATTTTTAAGATGCAGATGCTCTGTATAAACAGTTTATTAAAAATTCAATGCTCGCTAAGAAGGGTTTCTAAAAAAATTCTTAAGTTAAAAGGGTGTAATGAGTAGGAAAAGTTATAAACTGATTTATCTGAACTTATGAATAGAAACTTAAAATTTGACATGGCTGTTACTTTAGAGATGTAAATGCACCCACACAACAGTTTTTAAAGATTAAGAGTGCAAGAGCAAGAAATGTTCTAAAATTGAGATCTCTGCAATACAATTGTTTACAGAAGTTTGGAATTTGGCATGATGGTTACTTTTAAGATGTAAATGCTCGCTAATAACCATTTCTAAAAAATTCAAATAAGAGCAGAAAAGCATCAAAATAAGAACAGCATTCTAAATTAAGATTCATTGAATAAATTTTATATTTTCTCACTAATTTAAGGTCTCGTGTTCGCCTAATGAAGTATAAAAATGAAGTTTAATCAAAATGAGTCTTCATTAGTAAATTTTGAATTATCTGTAGCAGTAGAATTTTTTCTTATAAAAATACAAATATTACTTTGCATGCATAATTGTTGAAATATGTCAATATGCAGGTTTTATTAGTCTTTCTACAAAATATTAATGTAAGAATGCTAGATTCTACATTATACCAATTGCTGAATATGTATCACCGATTTAAATTCTGTTAACCGAAATACTCACATCTTTACTAATGAAACCCATAGAAAAGGTTTTTTGCCTTGGTGCCAATGACTGACTATTACACGCATGCGCGGCTGAATGGTCTAGACCCAAAAAATCTTATGGTTTCCATTCCATGGAGGAACAGTATTATATTCTAATCAGTAGTTCCATAATAAGCCATAACTTTAGGTTTCTTTCAGCCCGGACACCCTGTATAAATATTGAACTTTTTAAACGATTGCTACTCATAGGAGTATGAAATCCAGACTCTTCCAGGTGTATTTTAAGAAATTTTCAGTTTAGCGATAAGTGTTCTGTACACGTCGCGCATAAAATAAATTTTTTATCACTCGAAAATACTAAAATTTTCACTTATGGAGATTAAGAGATTTAAATTTTGAAGAACAAAGTGATTTAGATGAAATTTCTAAAGAAAACAGGAATCTAAAAGACAATGAAGATTTTCTCACCTATCATAGCACAAAGATCACACTTATTTAGCAACTACCATAAAATTTAAATTCAGACTTTCTAGATTTTGGATAAAATATTGAAATTCCCCCAACTTTTCTAGGCTCTCCTGGAGGCGTAGCAACTAAGGATGCACTAAATATTCGGTATCTATTTGGTATTCGGCCATATTACTGAATATTCAGGATAAATATCAAACTATTCAGTCTGCTGAATATTTGGTTTGGCTAAATATCAAACTATTCGGCCTGCTGAATATCAAAATATTCATCCAAACTGAATACTAGAAAAAACTAAATATTTTTAAAAACCCACAATTTCTACTTTTAACTGTCAATTAATAAAGATACTTAAAATAATTAGAAATAGAATCCCATTTCAATGAAACAGAATGCTTTTACATTAATTATTTGCTGTTTGAAAGCGTCACTTAAGAAAATTAACTATTAATGATGACCTTCATAAGAATTAATGATGTACAAGTAAATGCAAGTTCTTGAATATTATCTAGTAAATAATCCATTTCTTGCTTTTTCGCAAACTGTTTCTAAACAAAATGGAAAAAACTTTCACAGATAATAGACATCAAGACAGGCAATTTTTGTCCAGGATCACAATACACTTATGGGTCATTCCATGTCAATTCAACCAGACCTTGTAACCCGCCCGACAGGGATTTGGGTGAAACTTAGTGTACATACTACCCCTACCTAGATATGAACCCATTAAAAATTTTTCTTTCCTAGACCTCATAGTTTTTGAGATATGGGGGGGTCAAAATTTTGGATTTTTCTGAAATCGTACATTTTTAAGTCTGTATTTTTAGACGGCAGTTCATCTTAAAAAAATTGTTTCTCTGGATCTAAAATCCGAATGAGCTTAAAAATATCACTGTAAGTACGTCAACATATGCAGATTCTAATAAAAAATATTTAAAAATTTATTTATAATTTTTAGAGCCAAAAAATTGTGCCAAAATGTAAAGTTATGGTTATTTTGGTCATTTTACGAAAAATGCTCTCCACAAAAAGGCAATGGAAAATTCCAATTTCTTTTTGTTTTAAATAACAGTTTACACATTGGGGTTTCTAGTTATGAAATAAAAATGATGTCTTTCCCATTGCTTATGTAAAAATTTTGCCCTATTCTGGGATGATGTACCAATCACGAGATAAAAATCTCTAACTTTGCTTATGGTATCTAAATAATTGCTGTACTTTATAATTTTAATTAAATTTATTAAGGGTTTTGAATTAATTAATAAATCTGAGTCCTTAAAATCACCACTGATTTATTTATTTTTATTATAATGGAAAATTTGTAATTGACAGTCCTATTACATATCACACTACATTATCTGGAATTAATCAATTGTAATTAATTTTCAATTGTATCACATGTTTGTCATGTAAATGTACATCTATCATTGTATTCAATGGCATTTTTCTATAAATATTTTCATAATAGTTGTATACATCAATATTGAAAAAAACATTAAATATGAAAAACTGCATTAAATGAAATTAATCATTAACCTTTAACAAATATAGAATTTTTATATTTCAAATGAAGATTTTGTTAAAATTGTATGCAATTTTTTTTAACTAAAAAGTCAGAATAAAGATTATATTTAGAATGCTGAAATTAAAAAATATAACTGGCTATGTATAAATAAATATGGTAATAAATAATATATTTTTGCAGTATCACTTACTTTGCAAGATGCTTTCTTTATCCAATGTATGTAATATTGTGAACCTTCTAATATATATTTAAATGTAACAAACACCAGTATATCAGTGGATCTTTATAATTTAATATCGACAACACAATAGTCTTTATATTTTAAAATCTGTAGTTACTCCCCCCCCCCCCCCAAAAAAAAAAGAATATCTTGATTTTAGCTAATTTATGTTAAAGTTGCTTCAGGATTAATTTGCCTTAGAGTACAGTTTATTGAATTGATTCTGAACAAATTTAACTTCATTTTCATCAAAGTACCACATCCGTCCACAGCCTTTTGTCAATGGTACATTTACAGTGCAGATTATCTTGTCAAGTGGCACCTCACAAATATCTTCTCTATTTGGAGAATTAGCTGAAGGCCAATAAAAAGATTTTTATGAACCTGCAGGATGCATGAAATTTACTGTTACATCATTTTCCTCTTCATTAATTTTCAGCACCATCCCAAAAAAACAGTGTTCATCGTATATACAAGCTACATAACTTTGTATTGTTAAGTGGGACATGGAGGCAACTGGTGAATTTGGCGTATCATTAAAATTGTAAATAGAAGAATATTGTTTATCATTACTAATACGTTTTGCTCCAATACAATCTTTTGATAAGGGTATGAACTGATGAAACCCCCTGGTTCCAGGGATAGTCTTTGCTTTTGAAAAACGGTCTTGTAAATTGTTTCTTTCACTCTGAACATTTTGTTTTAAAAGAAGACTGAAATCAATATTGTTTATATTGTCATTACAAAAATCAAATACTTTCTGTACCGAATTAATTGGATTCTTGAAACATCTTTGTAAACTCTCTTTAGTGATGAGTCGTTTAACTGTCCCACCAATACCATCACATGGTGATTTACCATGACTGGTGGCAAAAAAAGACCATGTTGCATGAAGGGTGAAATCCTCTTCATGATGGCAAAGGTTTATGAAATTTTTGCAATTTTTGTATTGACCGGAACATCCATCACTAAAATAGAAGACTTTTTTTACATCAGGAAATCTTTCTTTTATAAATGATATTACTTCCTTCTGTGTTAAATACACAAAAGTGACGTCATGTTGCATATCATCAGATAAAATACATAGATTGCTTGCTGATAATTTATTACTGGAAGACTGGGTGTATATAACAGCTGGATGAAGAGTGCAAGCTTCTTTGGTCCAATGATAACTTTGAACCTCATCTTGAATAACAAAAGTAAAATTTTCACTAAAATCCAACAAAACAATAGCCTCTTGAGGGCCAAGATTTGCTTTAGTTTATTTCAGGAAATTAGATTGGGCTTTTGTTATAAAAGAATGTGGAATAAGATTTTCCAAACATTTTAAGTTTGTCACAAATTCATCCAAAGAAACAGTGCATGTTACCATTTCTGTTTGGTCGGTACTAACCCACTGCCGGTACTGGATTGAATCATTTGAGTTAAAATCTTCAAATTTTTCTTCTAAAAATTTTTGTAAATTTTCATTATTTGGGCAATTAGTGCAGTGCCAGTGGCGCAACATGCAGTCTCTATTATCTGTAGAGCATACCAGTTGTTTTATCAACTCATGATAATTTTCTGTAATATGTGCAGCATGAAGCATAAGAATGGTATTTTGATGCTTCATACAAACACATACGGAATGTGTACCTGGAGAACCAGCCAATACACACCATTTAGGCCTCAAAGAACAGAATTTAGAAAATTTTATATTTACTTCAGGAAAATCCAGTTTAAAAAGAGAATACATCTCACGAAGATTACACAATATCAATCTCTTTTGTTCATGTACATTTTTAGCAATGCTAACAACATCTTTTTTTCCAGGCATGATTCGGGAATATTCATCATTCTCATAAAACTTATTAACAAGTTCAATTGTTTCTGGGCTTGTGGATTTGCCTTTTCTTATTTCTGGCATTGCCAAGATACCCTTTTCTCTCAGAAGTTGTCGTGACTGTCTTACAGCATAATCAGTAACTTCAAATTTATCTGTTATTTTCCTTTTGCTCCAAGAATTGGGAACCAAAGTCAAAAGCTGCAATTGCTCCCTTCTATTTCTGACAAGTTTTACTTTTTCTTTTAACATATCCATCAGCTTGTCAAAATCTTCAGCCTTTTGTTTAATCTCTTGCATATCACTACATGCTCTTTCGGGAGAAAGATCCACATCAGTTACTTTCTGCACTTTACTTTTCAGAGTATCATATGCAGCCTTAACTTTTCTTTTAGCATATGATTTTTTGCTGTATGAGGGAATCCCATGAAGTGTAAGTGGAGATTCCCCTAATTCACGAAGTGAGGAATTGAGGCTGTTAAGAGCTTCATCTTTGTTGATTGATGTATCATACTCAACATCAGCACTATCATTATCACTTATTACCCCTGGCTCGTTCACTTCATCTGTATTTGCACTCTTTTCTGAAAGTTTTGTACAAGAATAACACAGTTTCTGTCCAGGTGCTACTAAGACATTAAAACTAAACAATCTGTTGGATAAATCTTTACTGACAGCCCTAATTGCTTTTTTTACTGGCTTTTTATGCTTCTGAAATGGATCTGCACATTTATATTGATAACATTCATATTTTGTTAAAAACCAAATTCTGTGATGTTCACATATATTAATGAGAAGGTTATCAATTATTTTTCTTTTTATAAATGCAGTAGTCCTAAGTAATAAAAGTTCTTTCTCTGAATCACAGAGATTATGAATGTAGTTTAGTTTTCTGCGTTTTGTATAGCTAGTTTTGTGACACTCTAAACCAGTCAATATTCCAATACTACAAGCCTGAATGCTAGTAGAAGATTCAATATCAAGTTCCATACTAAGACAATAAAGCAAAATATATATATATAATCACAAAGCAGTTATATTCCAAACTGGTAAGATCAGGTTACATGGAATGCCAGTATGCATATACATTATAAAGTATAAAATTTTAGAAAATCAGAATGCATTTTGCAGCACAAGAAAAAATAGATCACCCTTCTATGATGAAAAACAACAGACTGACAATTTGTTTAACAGATTCCAAAACACCTGCCTTTATGAAAGAACTTTACCCTGCCTTTGTCAGAGAGTGTTTATAAAAGGCAGGTGTAAAAAATATGCTTCATCCTGTAGAAATAAACATAGCCTTGCTAAGTATAGTTAAATATATTTAAACTTATCAAAAACATATTTAAATTGTTTAAAATTATCCAAGGAAATAAAATAAAAGGTTTTGAACGTTTCTTTTTAAATACAAATAATTAAAATATTTATTCAAACACATACAGAAAAAAGATATATTGAAAATGTGAGGGGCAAAATGCCATTCTTTCATTTTCTTATTCTATACCCATAAAAGACTTTCTATTTACATTACATTATTGAGGACAAAATTAAGAGATTTGTTTAAATTTAAAAATATTGCTTACAATTAGAAAAATAATTAATGAAACTAAGGATTAAATAATAAGGAGCAATAAATTTAATTGAGAAAATTATTGCAGTCAGATTTTTTTTTTTTTTTTACTCAGGAAAATTAAAGAACAAACTTTACACTGCAAATAAAAAAAAATAAACATTTAATAAATAATAATCTCAATAATAAATCAATAACATCAATAATAAATCACAGTAATTATTTAGGTACCGCAGCTAAAATTGGGCATTCTGATTTTTATCTCATGATTGGTACATCATTCCAGAATAGAGCAAATTTTTTACATAAGCAATGGGAAAGACATCATTTTTATTTCATAAATAGAAACCCCAATGTGTAAACTGTTATTTAAAACAAAAAGAAATTGGAATTTTCCATTGCCTTTTCGTGGAGAGCATTTTTCGTAAAATGACCAAAATAACCGTAACTTTACATTTTGGCACAATTTTTTGGCTCTAAAAATTATAAATAAATTTTTAAATATTTTTTATTAGAATCTGCATATGTTGACGTACTTACAGTGATATTTTTAAGCTCATTCGGATTTTAGATCCAGAGAAACAATTTTTTTAAGATGAACTGCCGTCTAAAAATACAGACTTAAAAATGTACGATTTCAGAAAAATCCAAAATTTTGACCCCCCATATCTCAAAAACTATGAGGTCTAGGAAAGAAAAATTTTTAATGGGTTCATATCTAGGTAGGGGTAGTGTGTACACAAAGTTTCATCCAAATCCGTGTCGGTCGGGTTACAAACCATAAAAAAATTGGTTGAATTGACATGGAATGACCCCTATTCAATCAAAAATAAAATGCATCTTACTCCAGGTCAAATTTGAATTTTCATTTGTAATTTTTAATAATATTGTAGGTATTGAACATACTTTGACTTCTGTGAATCATGAAAAGTACAGAAATAGCCACCATTCATATCTAAACAACATTAAGCTAGATATTCTTTTATTCGGAGCGCAGCTAACGGTACTACTTATACTATGTCACTGGCCAAAATTCAGCCACTTCCAATATCATATTTGCTATAAGCAAACTTAATACAATGCAAATATCATAAATTTCTTCATTGTTGTTAAAGTTGTGAACGAAAATTCATTTTCAG